>PVIY010035713.1:0-26049 GCA_004026745.1 Myrmecophaga tridactyla
ATAAACTATAAACTTCTTTGCTATGCCATGAGTTCCTGCATTACATACAGTAAACCCCTTTAAAAATCCCTTTACTTACAGACAAAAGATTATAGTTGCAAAGGAGAGTTTTACCAAAGCTTCCGTTCCAACATTACTATTTTGACTTTAAAAACTACAGAAACTTGCCAGGGTAAGTCAATGTGATCATGGAAACAAATAATCTAGTTTAGCAGAAGGCATATCAACAATCCACAGAGCTCATCTCAGAAACCAAAGTCCCTACAATCAGATGAACCCCTCGAGAGGCCAATGTCTATGGTCAATCTAAGTTTCCTTATTAATACATGATTCAATTATTTCCAGCATCACTAAAAAAAAACCACACACTACATTAAAATACCTCCCAAACTCAATCTGCGTATTTTTAGATAAATCATGAATAAAAATAAATTTAATAATGCAAATCATTTCTTATTAACCTTTACTTCATCAAGAGTAACTCTTTAATAATATAACATAACACCATGAAATCTAAAAAGATTTATCACTATAAGAAAAACTGTACTAGACAAGAGGGTAAAATAAATTGATCTGACACCTCTGTTTTAACCCCTTTTCATATTGAAAGTTATCAGAAATTCTCTAAATTTATCAACTCAGCTAAAAATCACCCAAACTTTTCCTAAATAATCCAGACACCTCTTCCATTATGCTAATTTTCTCTGTGGATTATTAAAGAAATTCACCACAAATCAACTTAAAATAGCATTGCATGAAGTAAATAAATCACATATTTTTGTTCGAAAGTAAGAAGAACATATTAGGCTATTCTATTCTCTGCTATGCAAGTCTATGTTTTTACAGATGATGAAATGAGGGCTTTTAGGCATGTTTAATCATGAGATACTAATTAAATTAAAACTTTAAGCTTGTAGAAATAATAAATCACTTCAGAAACTTTGTTTCTCTTAAGGGCTGAATAAAACTTAACTCTTAGTAAGGTTCCTATCTACAAAAGGAGACTTGCTTTTGTGATAAGAGACTGAAAACAACAAAATAACACCAAATCAATACTCTTCTGTCCTTGTTTATTTTTCTTCTCCTTCCTTTCTTTCTCTCTTTCATTGTTTTTTTTTTTCCTTTCTTTCTACTTTGCTTTTAAGATCATAGAGTGATGAGTTGTACGGCATCAGATTCAACCCACACAATAAAGCCCCCCGCCCTCCTCCCCACCCCGGCACGCTCTATGGGTGTAAATATTTCATGGTATTACCATCATTCACTCGGTGCTTATATTGTCTGATCAAGCCTCTATTTCTGACTGTTAGATACTCTGGAGGATAGCGTTTTTTCATGTCTGCTGCTCAGTCACATAAAGCCCCTGCTTCTCAAAGGTTCTTCAAAGTTCAATAATTTATTAAACACTATGCTGAGGTCGGTAGCACTCACAGAGATGCATAACTACAGAATATGTGAAACTATTAAAGAGTTTCTTTAATAAAAAAGATGACTTTAAAGAAAATGACAGCATTGTTACTTACAGTAGGTAGGCATATTCTGAACATGTGAAGCTCTCCTGTGCTAAGAGGCAAGAACTTAAATAGGAGTATCTGTTTACAGTAACCATCAGTATTGTGAAATAGACTATTCTACAGAAGTCTAAAAACAGAAAAGTCCTCAATTTCCCCATCCATGGAATAAAGACTGGCAGGTCTCTATTTCTCCTCTTTCAAATATAACTGAGAATTTGCAATTTCAGTAAAATACTTCTGAAGCTGCAGACCAACAGCATTTTTATCTTACCAATATTATCCCAAAATCCACTACCTGTTATACCTATCCATTCCTATTGATCTCTACATAAGCAGTAGGCTGAGAGGACACTAATTCATAATCACATATAACGCAAATTTGAGTAGTATACTTCAATCAGCATGTATTTACTAAACTCAGATTCAGCAGGAATCAGAGGGAATAATGAGCGGGCTAAGACATTAACCTGTGTTTACAGTGGCTACAAAATCTAGTTGGATGACAAAGCACACATTAAGTGCCCAGAGTAAGACCCCAAAAGCTAAATAATTCACTGCTAAATTCAACGGGAGTTTTGAAGTGCCACAGAATTTCAGAGAAGTTCTATAGAAACAAACCAAATTGAGCTGCAGTAGTAAATGAAGACTTTAAAAAAGAAAGGAACTGTTTATTACATATTAAATTTTATTTTTTTAATTTGATTTCCAAATAAACCTTAGGAAAAAAATCCTGATATCCAAATTAAATGATTACCACAATGAATTAATCTTCATCAAAAATGGTCGATTTAAAATGTACACTCAGCTCCTTCCCCAAAATTCACTGAAATGGCTATAAATAAATAAAACTTAAAAAAAAAATACAAATCATCAAGGACAAAAATAACAGAGAAGATGACAGTTGAGAGATGTCAACTACATTTTGGCAGATGAAAAAGGGTAAGTGGTAACTAAGGAAAGAGAACAGAAAGAAGTGAGGCCTAGCTGGCAGGGTAGGGCTTGACAGAGAAAAGAGGAAGACTACTAAGAAGTGAGCAGAGTCACGCCATCATCTTCAGAAAGGCCCAGGAATTACAAGAACCAAGTACTCCTGAAGGCAGGTAAGTTTCAGAAAAGGAACTGAAAACTGGAAGACTGGCAAGAAGACTATAAAGAGAGGTTAAACCCCCAGATCCTTTCTCTCAAATTCAACAGCCAGACAAGTGCCACACCCCTGACCAAACAGAAGATGGGTTTGCTGTATGGAGGGGTTGGCAATAGGAGACACTGTGACATAGAGCACACAGGCCAGCTGAGAGGGCAGGAATGAGTTGCTGCATGTCACTCTCAGGACCTCCTCTTCTTCTCTGGGGTTCTGAAATTTCATGAAGTGCCTCAATGGCATCATTTTCCCTCCCTTATGCTGAGCGCTCATTGGGCCCTTTTTATCTGGAAACATACATTGTCTTCTAGTTCAAGACAGTTACCTTGTATTATTTCTTACCTTCTGATATTTTGGTTCTCGTTCTAGAACTCCTGCAGTTAGATATTAGACCACCTGGACTGAAACTCTTTTCTCTCCTATTCTCAACTGTTTTCGTCTTTTTGTACTACTTCTAAGAAAATATCTTCAACTTTATTTTCTAATCTTTCTATTGAAATTTTTATTTCTTCTATCATGTTTTTCACTTCTAAGAGCTCTTTCTTGCTCTAAATATTCTTCTGTAACATTTTATAATGGACAATTTCAAATATACAAAAGTAGAGAAAATTGTATAATAAATCCCCATGTACCCATTCCACAGCTTATACAAATATCCATACTTTGCCAATCTTATTTCACCCCATTCCCCATCCTATTTCTTTTTCCTGGATTACTTCTAAGCAAACCCAAAACAGCCTAATATTTCAACTGTAATTATTTGGTATGTAACTCAAAAACATAAGGACAACCCTTTTGTTAAATAACATTACATTATCACAATAAATAAACAATATGAATGTTCCTTTTTACTGATATTTTCTTCCTATTTCACGTACAGAATCTCTTCTCTCTGAGAACATTAACTACAATTTGTTTGTTTTGAAGTTCTGAAACTGTCTTGTGCTTTCCACATTTCTATTTCTCTGGGGTCCTTTTCTTCTGTTTGTTTGCTCTGCATTCTGGCATGCCTGTTGGAGGCTTCCTCAAATGTTCGACAAATGCTATCAGTTCATAATTTCCAGTGCAGCAATTCACATCTGAATGGAGGCTTTATATGGAGAAGATGATTTTTCCAACTGGTGGGCCTTACTGAGGGTAATAGGACGGCAACCTGGCCTTTTCTTTAAATATTCCCAATTGTCAACTATATTTTTACTTTGGGCTGGCCAGTTTACCTGAAAAAGAACGCTTATATCTCCTTCTCTGGTTACAACGGTTATGTAATCTCTTTCATATAACAGAGGTCACAAAAGATAAGCCCTCAGTTGCATCCGACTTGTAGATGTTGTATGTTTGGGCTACATGGGTTTTTCAATTTCAAATAGTACATAGCCTTTTAAAATCAAAAGCTTTTAAGTAAACCCCAACACCTTCAGCTTCTTTTGAAAAATCAGAATATCTGCAAATATTGGGTTCGTATTCCCATACTGAAGCTGAGTAACAGGAGGCTCCCTTTAGACAGTATATGTGCTTCTTATTTCATCACTGGCACCACCACTCCCTGCTGCTTACTCTAAAGTGAAGACAGTTTCATCTTTCATTAATCATTTTACACCTATTTGGCCCCTGCAGGTAGGCAAAGTTTACAACTCCTACTGTATAGTGAGACTTAACTGCATGAAAAGAAAAGACATTTTTTAAATATGCTTTGATTCATTTTATTTTTGACATCTTGGAAAAAAGTTGAATAGTCCAATGGAGCAGTCAGATAAAGCAAAATGCACCCCAGTACTCTGCAGTAAGAGACAAGTGAAACCTTGTACATCTCATATTCCAGACAATACATGGACTCCAACAACTGCGCACCCTCACCGGAACTAGCTCTTCTCAAAGGGTCAGATGCCAAAGACCCAGATTTCAGCTGTATAAGATGTCACATAAGAGATTGGGAAGGTGGACTGAAATATGTCCTTTGTATGCCTATAGGGAAAGGAATGTCCTAAGAACGCTATTCCTCCAGCAAAGGGCAGGCAAATCATAATGCATATGAGTTTAGATGCGTTCAAATGATCTTTAAAAGCATAAAATGATCAGTCATTAAAAATTTCCAATGGCATGACTTTTTTTTTTACCAGTTGAAAATACAGACTTTACTCAGTTTCAGACTAAAAAATCATCTCCGTAACTCCTGGCTATATACCTATTGCCTAAAAACAACACTGCTACAAAAACTTGCCTTCAGATTAACAACCCTGTCATTTATACTTTAAATGTTCATCTCCTTTGGTCACAATTTTATTGTAGTTAAACAGCAACTAGTGTGTGACCAAAAGCATTCAAATGCTCTCAGTACACAAAGAGCACACTGTTCTGTTTTCCAGCTGAATGAACTCTTACTCGTGTGAACAAAAGAAAAGATCCTGCTATTCGTCAAATTAAAAGGCAAGAAACAGCAAAGAAAAACATTGCACCAAAAACCCTCTATGGGTTCACTTTACAAATGCTAATGAAGATAGTGAACCAAATCTTTGCTTTTCTCTTTCAAAAGTTTAAAAAGTCATGAAAAATAATTCCATGTCTTAGCATCTCTTTTAAAAAAAGTTATGTTAATAATAACATATAATCCACTATATTATCTATAATATAGTACATATTATCTAATATAGATAATATTAGAGGAAAAACTTCCACATGCACACATTCTGATCAGCCACCAATGAGTCAGGCAAAACATAAACAACAATATCATGCAAGGGAACAGAAAGCACTGAAAAGAAACTTGATATTTGAAACTTGAAAACTAAAAAAGCTCCTACAGGCCTTAAGAAAGCAGATGAAGCTGAATGCTTAAGGCCTTGTAATAATCTTAGAAAAGAAGCTGTTGCTCCCACCAACACTGGGAGGGGCGATGGCTTTCCAACCTATTAGAGAAGGCCATTAACACCAGCCTTGGTTATCATTTTCCTAAATAAGTTATTTTCTGTTCTAGCCTTCTTGCTAATCTCTCTCACACATATCTCTTATCCCAATATATCTTTCATGTCTTTAGTTCTTAAGTAAATTAGTACATTATTTTTTTTGGGGGGGGGGATTGTTTACATTTATAGGAGTTGAAAGAAGGAAGAATAAGGAACGTGTTTTTCTTCTGATATTAATATTTAGGGTGGGAGAAGGAACTCTAAGGGTTTGGGATTTACTTCCTCTCTGGCAATGTGTAGAAATGGTATATTACATAGGATTAGGTTCAGTGCAAGTACAGAAAATCCAACACACACAGTGGCTTAACTAGGCTGGTCTGGTGGCGCTCATTAAGTTCTCAGAGACTCAGGCCCCTTAGAGCTCACCACCTTCCCACCCCTAAGGTTTGACCCTTAACTTGAAGACCCAAATGCAGCATTCACATTCCAGGTACCAGGATAAAAGGCAGGTCCTACGATAAAAAAAGGCAAAGAACACCTAACAGCTTTCTCTTAAGGAAAGATGCCAGAAACTACCACAGGGCACATCCTCTTATTTAGTCACAGGACCAACCTACCTGCAAGGGAGGCTGGGGGATAAAGTCTGCATTCTGGACAACCATGTACCCTGCAAAGTCCATGACAAAAGGAGACAAGAAAGGATTTGGGCATGAATTTGCAGTCTCTACAAGATTTCCAAGTTTTACAAAACTAGAAATAGTTGATAATTTAAGCGAAAATCTAGATTAAGAAATTTGGAAATGCTCGAAGCTGAAGAGCCACTTAGATACATGGACTTGGCAATGCTGCCCTTGAACTACTCCCTACAATCCCACGAGTACACCTCAGTGAGGTAGATGAGACAGCCGAATGTTCTCGTGTTCTTTCTTCCTCAGGAATGAGAATCCTGTTCCCCACAGACCTGGGGGAACTCTACTCTGAGTCATGTCAACTGTCCAAGTTCCTGGCCCTGCAGTCCAATCACCTCCCATTATTAAGGAAAAAAAAAAAGCCTTTCATATACAAGGGGCAGATCTCACAACAATGACATTTGGCTGATGCCCAAAGGTGACAGGGATGAGAACAGGATAAATAAAGAATAATGAAGAAGCCAGTTGGGGCAGCTTTTCATTACAGCCCTTTTAAGAGCTATTAATCTTGGTCATAGTCAGCCGGCTAAAAATAATTACCTCTAACACACTGCACACACAACTAGCAATAGTAACAGGTCAGCCCTTATATCTAGGAAAGATGGACTTCTCGCCTGCCAACGGTGATCTGAAATGGCGCTGGTAAAGGTGTCCTAGCACAAGTTTCTTTCACTTCCATGTCATCTGCCTTTATCTAACATACACGTCAAAAAGATGAATCAGCATCAGCAATAAAATTGTCATTTCATTAGTAAGTTGTAGAAGTATCTGGACGAATATTTTAAGACTACTGGAAATATATTAAAAGATTTATTACTTCCTTTGATTATAATGATGGTAAATAAAATTTCAATGTCTTCAGCATAATTTTTCCCACAGTAGTTCACTGTTGAGATAATTTAATGGACTGTTTCATCCAGCTGTATCATTCCTTTCCTTATCACCAGTAATTTACAGAATATCCCTTAAATTCAAGGTATCTCTGTATTTTTAAAACAGTTTAGTTCATGGAAAAGTTCTAAATTACAGATCCAGCCCTGAAATCAGGTAGCCGTATAATCTTGAGAAAGTCATCAAATTCTCTGGGCCTCAGTGTGACCTCAACAGTACTATGGGAAGTTTGACTTTAAAAAGCCACAGGGTCCTTGACAGCTTTGAAGTACAAATGGATGGGTTTATATCACTTAATGATAATATTAATAATAATAATTAACCATCTAAACTTGGAAAATTCCTAAAGAGGGCCTGAATGAAAGAGATTATAGAAGGATTCACAGAAAGGTTTATTTAAGTCATGAACATCCCCAAACCCAGTTCATTAACATTGCACACAAGACATAAAAATTAAACGAAGACATCAACTGCAAAAAGCAAGATGCCCCGTAATGCAATGGAGAACTGCAGCAGGAGTAGCCCCTGTGGGTCAAAAAAAAAAAAGGAGTGAGCAGTAAGAACATGAAGAAAGTGGAAAACCTTGTAAATGAAAACACAGCCCCTGTGAGCAGTAAGATCTGCAGGTGGAAAGAGAGCATGGAAATCTTGGCGTTACATGATAGCATGAAGTTTCCAATGTAGGGAGAATGGGAGCAGCTTCTCTAATTCCACACTTACCAGCTGAGGAAATGGTGAGATTTAGCCCGCTGAACTTTTTTTCAAAAATACACATCAATACAGTAGTGGACCCTGCATTAAATACTGGGAATACAAACTGTCACCTTCTGAAGGTGACAGTTTTGCTGAGTGAACACAGGGGCAGGTTGGAAGCTTTACAGTACTTAACAAAGACCCAAACCAAAGTGGCATCAAATACTAAAAGCAGGAATTCTAGTCCCTCCTGGAACCATGAAAAAAAACCAAGCAAATACTTTCTAAGTTACATGAAGTTAGTGTTATGAACCAAGTAACAGATGCAAAATGTGGGAATTTTTTTTTCCAATTCTAACAACAACAAAAAAGTGTAAGCTCCCAGAGAAGCAGCAACAAATCTTACAGCATATGCATACTTTATTGATTTTATCAGGCTTGGTCAAATACACATCCACATTGAAAAACTAACCCTGTTTTAAAAAATGAAAAAAGAGAAAAAGCCCTCTATGAAGGATGCTTAAAAGAAATGAATCACATCAGGATATGTGAATACTCTTTATTCACATACTTGCATACTCTTTATACCTTGGGGGGAGTACTTGTATTATAACTATAAACTTCATTTACCATTTCATAGAAGACATTAAAATAATTGTGGGCAGTCTAATACTGTCCCTTGCAAGCCACATTTCTGCCCTGCAGATACACTGCTACAACACAGCTGAGTTAGAAGAGAGTGTTAAAATTACTGCAGAACCACATAATCTCTGCATCACTAGCAGCTGGGGGTAGGTAGGAGGAAGGGATAAGTTCTCAAACAAATTCTTCTGTGTAGAGTGAAAACGATGTAACAAACATGCAAGGTTGGTTGCTGAGTTGCAGTCTAGAGAACAACTAACATTTTTTTAAAGATAATATTTGCGTATTGACTGCCCTCTTTTTTTTGGGTGGGGGTGGGGGTGCATGGTCCAGGAATCAAGCCCAGGTCTCCTGCATGTAAGGTGAGCACTCTACCACTGAACCACCCGTGCACGTTTGACTGCCTTCTTTAGTGAAGATTTCATGAAAGCAAAATTGATTCATATTCAAATCCCTCTTCTCCCAATTCTACTTAAAATTCGGTATTTAGGAGATCTTAATTCAAAAGAGTAAAATATAAGAGACTCAAATCATGGCTGCTGCTTGAATAAGAGCTTATGCAATCAGCAGTATCACTAGAAAGTGAGCAATCTCCTGTATAATTATTTTTTTTTAACTTTACTGAGATATAATTTATATAACATAAAACTTAGCCATTTAAACAGTTAAATTTTTTTTATTTTAGTATATTCACAGGGCTGTGCAATGATTATCACATGAATTACGGATATACCACAGCTTGTTTATCCATTTATCAGAAAGGGACATTATTGGTTTTTATGAATAATGCTTTTATGAACAACAAAAAAAAACGTACAAAAAAGGTCTAACTTTTCAAAAGGCTTTTTCCCATTCCTTGACCATATTTTTCCTTTCACAGAGGTAACCAATGTTAAATCTTTCCAGATATTCTATCTATAACCAAGCATTACACAAATAGTAATACAAGTATTCTGCACCATACTTCTTAAATTTGGTGTTTCATATTAGTAACATTTAACTGTCTCCTTCTTTTCAATGGTATTAGACTATTCACTGGCCACTTGTTGCTCAATTTATTTAGCATGTCCCCTAATGATGGACATTTAGGTTGTTTCTTATGTTTTGCCACTACAAATAATGCCACAGTGAATATTCTCATAAATATATCTTTGTGCACAAATGCTAATACCTGAAATGGAATAAATTTATGTAAGCAGAACAGCTGGGTCAAAGGCGATTTGAATATAAATCATTTTGTTTTCAAGAGATCTTAATTCAAGAAGGGAAAATATAAGAGACTCAAATCCTGGCAGTTGCTTGAGCAAGAGGGTGTATTATCAGCAGATCATTAGGAAGTGAACAATCTGCTTTACAACTATTTGTTAACAGCTCTACTGAGATACAATTTACATAATATAAAACTCAGCCATTTAAAGGGTTAAATTCAACAGTTTTCAATATATTCACAAGATTGTGCAACCATTACCATAATCTAAGTTTAAAACTTTTTCATCACACCAAACAGAAAGTCTGTACCTATCAGCAATCACTCTCTATTCCCACCCCATTCCAACCCCAGCCATAGGCAGTCACTAATTTGCTTTCTGTCTTTATAGATGTACCTACTATGGACAATTCATAAAAATGGAATCATGTAATATGTGGTGTTTCGTGACTAGTGTCTTCCCCTTAGCATAATGTGTTCAAGGTTCATCCATGCTGTAACAATGTAACAGAACATTCCTTTTTATTGCTATAATATTCCTTTATTATATAGACATAATCACATTTTGTTTATCCATTCATCAGTTGATGGACATTTTGGGTTACTTCTACTTTTGGGCTATTATGAATAATACCGCTATAATGCACAAGCTTTTGTGTAGACAAGTTTTCATTTCTCTGGGGTAAAGCAAATGAGTGAATGAGTGAGTCAACAGAAAGACAATCAGAAAACCGCATAAAAGCTACGAAATAAAAATGTCAGTGTTGCCTGGGGAAGAAGAGACTTCGGTAAATAACACAAGAAAACAAAACACTGACATCAAACAGATTAACAAGAAGACTCGCAGAATACTTTGATGTCAGAGAATAAATTCATATCTTTAAAATTTTCCAAAATAGGACATTTATTTGGAAGTGGATATGAAAACTAAATAAACACCCATACTTTGTATGTTTAAATAAATCTATATCTGTCACTACCCAAGAGAACAGAGGGGAAAAAGTCTATTTCTTCAGATCTATCACCTTTCATGATTTCTCCTCAGTTTTCATCCTCTGATGAAACATCTCCCATGGTCTATATGTAATTCAATTTTACCTTTTTACTTGAGCATGTACTGTGTTGCCGTACATCACAATAGGTCAAAAGATTCAGACATTAATAAAAAACTTGGGTTCCCATACTCAAGAAACTCAAATTTCACTCATTCGTTTCTGGTGGGAATGTAAAATGGGGCAGCTGCTGAGGAAGACAGTTGGTGGTTTCTCAGGAAGCTAAGTACAGAATTAACACATGACCTGGCAATCAACTACTAGGTATACTTAAAAGAATTGAAAGAAGGGACTTGAACAGATATTTGCACACCAGTGTTCACAGCACCATTACTCATGATTGCTACAAGATGGAAGCAAGTACTCAAGTGTTCATCACTCAATGAATGGATAAACAAAATGTGGCATATGCATACAATGGAACAGCTGAACAAAGGAATGAAATCTTGATTCACCCAACAACATGGATGAACCCTGAGACATCATATTGAATGAAATAAGCCAGACACAAAAAGAGCAAGTATCGTATGATCTCACTGATAGGACATAATTAGAATAAGTGAATTATCATGGAGTCAAAAACTAGAATACAGGTTATCAAGGGCTGAGATATGGAATAGGGAATGGAGAGTTAATGCTTAAATTGTACAGTTTCTGTTTGGGAAGATGGAAGAGTTTTGGTAAAAGATGGAGGTAATGAGATCACAACATTGTGAATGTAATCATTAGCCCTGAATTATATGTTTGAAGGTGGCTGAAAGGGAAAATTTTAGGTCATATACATATGTTACTAGAATAAAACTTTAATTATAAAAAGAAGTTCATACTCCAGAAAGTGTGATACTTTTTGACAATAATGAGTGGAGGTTTTAAGGGTGTCCACAGACTTCTACAAAGAGCCAGATAGTAAATATTTTAGGTTTTGGAAGGTATAGAAAGTTCTCACAAAACTGTTGTCTTTAAAAAACAAAACAAAACATTTTTTACATTATTTAAACATGTAAAAACCATTCTTAACTCTAAGGCTATACAAAAAGAGGCTGTTGGACAGATTTGGCCCATGGACCACAGTCTGCGAACCCTTGGTATAAACGTAAGCAAAGAGAAAAATTACAGGTTCACAAACTTACTACTTAAACATGCTGGATACAATTTTAAAATCAACAATATGAGTCATAAACAGCCTCAACTCAATTCTGGATCTTCTTACTAATTATTCTCTTATTTTCACAACTCTCTCTATATCAATGTTATTTCAACATTGATCCCTTTTTCTGTCCCAACATTAGATCTACCCTTCAATTCCCAAATGAAAATACATTCTGCAAAGCTACCTGAAATCTTGTTAAATAATGGGCCCTAGATGGCACATACACAAGTCTTCCTGTACTAATCCCTCAGTTTTAATGAGAACAGTCTAGGCTATGATAACAAATTCCCAAATTTCAGGATCTTAATAAAACAAAGGTGTTTTTCTTGCTCAAGCACCTGTCCAATATGGGTAAATGGAGGAAGAGGAGGTAGGTGGGCTCTACTCCGCACAGTCACTCATGACCCAAGCCTAATGGAGACCCCACCATCCAGAATACAGGGCCTCTAAGGTCACTGTGGAAAGGAAAGGGAAAGCATGCAAATGGCACATCAGCGCTTAAATATCTTGACTAAGAAATGAAACCCACCATTTCTACTTACTTTTCATTGGCTATAACTAATCACATGATCCCACCTAACTGCAAGGAGTTACAATCTTCTAGCATGGTCAGAAAGAAGAAGAAGCCAACACATGGGTAAGTAAAAGGAGTTGAGTAGAAAAAGCTGAAGCAGATAAAGGCCAATGGCGATAACCTCATCAAGACTGGGTATACCTCACTGAACTCAGAGTTAAACAATATGTAGTATAACTGCTAAGGTACAGTATACAGAACATGTAGACATAAATAAAATCTACATTCACCATCTCCAGAATAGCGCAGCTGGGTCGTACTATTCCTGACCTCAGGCAGCAGAAATAAACAAGGGTCACTTACCCAGTCATCTCTGGGATCATGTTATAGGGCTTATCTTGGAAGCAGTTCCAAGATTAACCAAATATTAGACTTATCCAAAAACATATAACACTCCTCCAACATCATCAACAGCAAATAGGCACTGAAATGTCAACTCCCTACCTGACAACATGGTGAGAAAATGGTAACTGCTTGTTTTAACAGAGACTCCATGCATCCTCTCCCAGGACCTTGTGACCTATCTCCTACACTCCCTTTATGAACACATCACATAAAATCTGTCTTACCTCTGAATCTCCACAACGCCTAGCTCAGTACTTTGTACCTCATGAGGTACTCAAGAAACATTTCTTTATTTGAATGAAACAAGGAACTGAATCAACTAAATTGTAGTAAAGCTGAATTCTGTAATAGCATTGCCTCTTTCATTGCAGTACTCTAGGGCTAAAAAGCTGGGACAGAAAGAGCTACGTGCCTCCCAGAAGAATGGGGGAAGGTCTGTGGAGGAGATAGCCAAGTTGGACTTTGGCTCAGGATGCCCGAAGGACACTAACAAATAGCCCAATAATAACCCATCTGAGTCTCAGAAGTCACTACTCAGAGAGCTGCTCTATAAAAGCCAAAGGGAATTATTCATTAGCAAGTGTGAATAACACTAGATACCACCAGCAGATTGTGTTTGGCTTTGCTGAATTATTCATTAGCATTTGTGAGTATAGTCCAAAGGGTGTTAAACCAATTCAAATTTTTGTTTTCCTTTAAATGTTTGTTCTCCTTTAAAATAGAAGGAAAAAAGTCACCTCCAAACTTCAGTTCTCATATTTAAGACCAGTTATAAATATGGCTAACCAAGTAGTTAAAGAGTAGAATGTTAAATAAGAAAGGGTTACTTATTTAATATTCATCATTATAATAACAGGCAGTAGACTGAACCAATGTTTGTCTACCTGTCCACATCTTGCCTTTTTCAGATGCTGTATGGTCAAAGACAGTAGGAGTTCTACAATAAGATTCACATGTTGAAGAGAAAAAAACCTCCTTTGAGTCCTGTCACAGAGCAGATGCAAATTTAATTACAGTACGTTGTTTTCATCTTGTCTAGGTGTCCTTGGAAAGCAACTGTAAACAAGAAGCACTCAGCAATCAGGTGTCAGGGGCTCATTTGATCTGCTAGGAAATATGTCACAAATCACTGGCAAGAAGTGAGTCAGGAACGGGAACAAAGAGATCGAACTGACAGTGTTGGCGGCAGACCTTGTGGGTACGCTTGCTAGTGCTGGAGATTCCTCCCACTCCCAGGGAAAGTGCTCCCTGCCTGACAATGCTCTCTCATCTCACATTTGTTATACATTTTCCTATGGTCTGCAGATATCACCGCCACAACTGGGGAGTCAAATGGAGAGCTACTAAACACAATTAAATCATTTGAGACTAAAAAAAAACTAACATGAGCAGGTTTATATTTTCTGAGTCGACAGGAGAAATCTGGAAATTAATGCCAGATCTAAATTCAAGTGAAAGAGAACATACTGGCCAGCTGTCTCAAAGGCCCAAGGCCTAGCTGCCTTTCTATCTTTTTGTGTGCCTCTAATTGAGAATGTTCTATTCTATGAAGCTTCAGTTCTCAACCTGAGCTGTCATAATGCCCCACAGTCTCTATAATGGGTATTGCATTTATCTGCAAGTGAAAGGAAGTGATCTCTGAATGTACACAACCTGTAATTCTGCAAAGAGCCTGTAACCTTCCTGAAGGGAGCCCAGAGA
This sequence comes from Myrmecophaga tridactyla, assembly GCA_004026745.1. Classification (NCBI taxonomy): domain Eukaryota; kingdom Metazoa; phylum Chordata; class Mammalia; order Pilosa; family Myrmecophagidae; genus Myrmecophaga; species Myrmecophaga tridactyla. The sequence goes on from PVIY010035713.1 coordinate 14,500, forward strand.
GCACACTGTTCACTTCTATAACACAAGTGCCAAAATAGATTTCTGCACTCAGCACTAAACCAGAGTTCCAGAAGAACATTCTGCTGAATTATTTTATAGAAATTTAAAGTCAACCTCTCTCCTTCACTATAGTGAATTAACAAATTCTAAATGGAAGAAAAAAATCTGAAAGCCACCAAAATTCATTAAACTTTGAGCAAATTACCCAATCTCTCTAAGCTTCAATTTCCTCATCTCTAAAATCAAGGGGGGAATGGTAACTATGTAGGGTTCCTGTGAGGATTGTAAGAGATAATATATGCAAGGTACAGCAAATATTATTATATTTAAGAACAGGGAAGTTAATATTAATAAAACCATTATCTGTCTAGTATTACAAGTATTTCCATAATAAACTGTATTATAACTGTACCTAAAACTCTCTGTAAACATGTTACAATTATTTTATTATCTAACATATCTCAATGAGTACAGAATTTTTTTCTACCCACTTTTCTGCTTTATAAATGAAAAAAAGATACCAGGGACTCATCTAAGGTTCCAGAGAACTGATCTATTACTCAAATACCAGCCTGTGAGCAGAAGAGAAATGGAGAGCGAAAGATGAAAAAGGCAACTGGAATCATCAGAGTGTGTGTCCATTCATTTTTTAATACTATAATCTTTCTTATTTCCATTTTAGTTTCCCCCAGATTGTGGCACAGGAGGAAGAAGAGAACCAAAAGGAGACACCTAGTGGTCAAGTAAGTTCCCGTTCAGACTATAGTTACAACAGCAAGTAATGTTAACAAATAACTTTACAATCCAAGAATACTCCCTTTTTTAACAAGCATAAAAGAAATATATTATTTTATGTATTACATGAAACTGCTTTTTAAATCCTATTTCAGCCTAACTAAAATTCCCTGCTTCTATAGATTGAGAGGTAGCCTATAAAGGAAAGACAGGCTTCTGGAGTCCTACGTACACAACTGTGAGCAAATTCCAGCTGTGCCACCTACTCCTTGTTATCTCAATACTTACTACCCTTTTAAGCAGAGAAACAATTACAATACTTACAAGGCACACCGAAGTAACCAGAAGAGGCTGCTTGGGGTCAGAAATGAAGGGCCCAGGGCCCTCCAGGTGCCATAGTCCCCACCTGCCCACTACAAGGGGTAAGAGAACCAATATCTCTACAACCTATAACCCACACAAAGGATATCAGTGTTACCAGACAAAAGCCGTGGATTCTTTTGCCCAATGCGCTCAATAACCAATTCCTGAGATACTGGAGAGGCAAAGAGTTTATTACTAGGAGCGCAGTGTAGGAGAGCAGATGGCCTACTGGCCCAAATTCTGTCCCCCTGAACTGCAGTAATTCTGACAGTTTTATTAGAGAAAAACATGGGCAGGGTTTAGGACAATGAGCACGAAGGCCCCAGCTCATGTAATTAGGGGTGATCTAATTATCAGGCACGTGCAGATTGATTACATGCTTAGTCACAGAATATATATAAGAAAATGGCGGAATGAGGTATAGGTGAATTGTAGGTTAAAGTCTAAGCTACTACGCAAGTCAGGCAGGCCCACTTTGGTTAAATCCAGTCTTGGTTTATCAAGATAATGTTGGACTTGGGGTGGGTTAGTTCTGGGCTGGCCCAAGACCCTTCATTAATAAACATTAGGGGCTGTCTTTAGTGATTACAAGACTCTAAAGTTGAAAAACTGGATAACTGGGTACAAATGTAGGTAAGCCACAAGGTTTTTACATCACAGGGACAGAAGATAAGGGCTATACAATCATTATCAGAGATTAAAGCAGCTAGATTACAATTCAGAGATTTCAGATATTTCCCTCTGTCTACTCTAATATACCAAAAAGCAAAAAGAACTTTCAATATAATGGTTCAGCAATCAAAGTCATCCCTTAAATATTTGATTTCTCAGTTATACCAGTAGGAAGTGTTCCTTAAACAACTCAACTATTATTGGGCCTTAGTTATCTCATCTGTAAAATGGGGCAAATAATACCTACCTTACAGGTTTATTACGATTAAATCACATAACATAAATAAAATGCCTGGCACATACTAGGTACTCAATAAATATCTGTTTTTTTTCCCTTCTCTGCTACTTTTCTTAATATTTACGCACAAGGATGCTTTTCTATCAACAAGCTAATTTCCAAATCTATACTTTGAGATTTATAGATAGCAACAATAATCATACCTACTGTTTAATTAAGTGCATATTATAAACCAGGCAAGGTCTGGGTTACCTCAGAGAATTCTTTCAACCACCTAAGAAGACATATAGAGGATATCATCTGTTACCCACCCTGTGCCTCGTCTGTCAGTTTTCTTGTCAATAAAATCCTGATTTTGACTTGGGCAATGATGGGCCCACTAAAAAAGGCTTGCTTTCCCAGGATTCCTTGCCATTTAGGGTGGCATGTGGCATAGTTCTACCTGATTAATTTTTCAGTGCCAGTCTACTATTGTTTTCCTGATTTTAAAAAAAACTGTATCTCTTCCCCTTCCTCCTTGACCCATAAACCAGGGTCTGAGGTTCTATCTACCATCCTTAAACAAAAACCACATGCTGAGTGAGGTGAGCAGCCTCTAAGAAGATCTTCAAGGAGTCCCACCTCCTAGTATTCACACCTTTGTGTAATTCCTTCCTCTTGAGGGGTGGGATGGAGTACCATAGAAATTATGGGATATTACTTCTGAGATTTGGTTACAAAAACAGTGGCACTAAAAGCCTTTCTTTTTCTTTCTCTCTTTGACTTCTTCCCTCCTACCCTCCTGCACCCCCTCCCCATCTCCCTCCTCCTCTCTCTCTTTCTGGTTCCCAAGGAGGGAAATTAACCGCCTTGCTGTAAGCAAGTAGCCCTATGCTACAACCCATGAAGCAAGCAAGTGATGTGTCCTGCCATCAGCCAGTGAGGACCCGTGAACTACCAACCCCCACATGAGCAAACTTGGAAACAGATACCCCCAATCAAGTCTAAAATTACCACAACCCCAGCCAACATCCTTATGGCAGCCTTGTGAAAGACCATGAGTCAGAGGCACCCAACGAAGCTGTATCTAAATTCCTGGCCCACAGAAACTATAAGATAATCAATATACTTATTGTTTTAAGTTGCTAAGTTTTGTGGTAATTTGTTACACAGCAATGACACAGCCTGTTCATTTTCTTTCAATGAAATTGCATGCTGAAAACTGCAGAATAGGACTCTAGGAAGATTCTGGCTCCACAATGGCCCCCTTGGACAGCTTCACCACTACCCATCTCAGGATTCAAGTTATATGAGAAAAATAAATCTTCTTTCATTAAACAATTAAAATCAATTCTAGGGGTGCAAGTGTAGTTCAGTGGTAGAATTCTCGTCTGCAATGTGGGAGACCCAGGTTCAATTCCTGGCCCATGCATTTTCCAAAAAACAAACAAACAAGCAAAACAAACAAAAAATTCAACAAATGGTGCTGCACTAATGGGATACTCATATGGAAAAAGAATGAAATGTGACCTCAGCCATACAGCATATAAAAAAAAAATTAATTCTAAATGACACAGTAAGCCATTATTATTATTATTATCATTATTCCAAAGTAACATCTAAAGGGTTTATATAATGCAAACATAAAAAAAAAAAGTTCTTTTAATTCAATGGAAAAAACAACCGAACAAAAAAGAACCCAACAGAAGTTACCGCTAAACATACTATCAGTAAAAAGGTAGATTACAAAGGCACATTGGATGACCCCATTGTTTATTAAAGGGCCAGACAGTAAATACTTCAGGCTTTGGAGGGTATCAGTCTAACCACTCAACTATGTTTTAGCATGAAAGTTCAATGTAAATAAACGTCTCTGTGTACCAATAAAACTGCATGTATGGGCGGCTGCCATGGCTCAGCAGGCAGAGCTCCAACCTGCCATGCTGGAGGTCTGGAGTTCGATCCCTGGTGCCTCCTGCCCATATGCAAATTAAAAAAAAAACAAAAAACAAAACTGCATGTATAGAAACTAAAATGTGAATATCATATACTTTTCACGTGTTATGAAATACTGTTCTTTGTTTGACTTTTCAACCACTTAAAAATGTAAACAACATTCTTAGTTCATGGGCCATACAATAACAGGTGGCAGGCCAGGTTTGGCCCACAGGCCATGGTTCATCGCGATTATGTCTGGGAAGTAAGATTAAGGATGCTTTTTGGCTTCTTCTTTAAATCTTTCTGCATTGTTTGAATTTATGATCATACATTTTATAATTAGACTATACAATGAAGCTTTGCTCATTTAGGGTGGGAGAGGGGAGGGAGGAAGATGCTTCTTGTGGGATGCTGGAACTTTCAACTGTACTGAAAAGGCAATAGAACTGGTTCCACCAGATCACCAATAAAAGCTGTCGCTAAGCAGAGATAACATTTTTAGTGGCCCTAAATGCAAGAAAAGCCTAAAAATACTATATAAAGTGCCTAATGAAGTCTATGTGCATATCAGAGGTTTCATACTTCCAGGAAACATCTTATTCAATTAGGAGAAATAACATGGAGATAAATTTTATGATAAAAAGTCTAATTTGCAAGTTTGAAAAGTTTTATTTAAAAATTTTCAGAGCTATAAAACATGTAAACTGTTGGCATCCAGTTACTATGCACATGTCTTTAAAAAAAATTGTTTCCCAGTGCCTGCCCATGCAAAAAAAAAAAGAAAAAAATACAATCGACACCTTCCCAGGTAACTACACATGTAATATTCAGCTTTGTAGGCACAATGTCACAAAGTCATTCTAGCTGTCAGCATTCTTGTAGAAAAACAATAGGACAGGGAAAACACAAGTTGCAGTGCTTCTTGTTAACATTTACAGTACGATCCTGGGGTTAGAGAGGACACTGCTAAATATTCATATCAGAATAACAAGGCAGGCATATCTTCTAATTTTGAAAAGGCTATACTTAAAGTATGGAGGAAATTGTCAATATAGTTATCTTAATTACTTCAGAACAAGTGACTTTTGGTTTGCCTCCTGACTCTTATATTCTTATTCCCTCTATAGGTGCATGATTTCTGGAAGATCAAACTCAACACTTCTCCCTCTTTTTTTGAAAAAAAAAAGGGGGGGGTGGTATTTTTAAGTGTATACACATATTTTTTACAGAAAATATAACTATTAGAAGCACCAAGACATAGGCACAATAAAAAATCGTCACCTTGGAGAGGATGTGGAGAAATAGAAACCCTTGTACATTGTTGCTAAGAATGTAAAATTGTGCAGCTGCTGTGGAAAACAGTTTGGTAGTTCCACAAGAGTGAAATACAAAATTACAATATGACCCAACAACCTACTTCTTAGGTATTAAAGAGGGGACACAGATATTTGTACATTAACGTTCATAGCAGTATTACTCACAATAGCCAAAAGGTGGAAGTGGCCCAAGTATCCAGAAACAAATGAAAGAATAAACAAAATGGGTTTATATATACAGTGCAATATTATTCGACCATAAGAAGGAAGGAAGTCCTGATACATGATAGAGTATGTATGAACCTTAAAGGTATCATACTGAGTGAAATAAGACAGACACAAAAGGACAAATACTGTATGAGTTCACTCATATGAAATAATTAGAATATGCAAATTCATAGAGACAGAAAGTACAGTACAGGTTACCAGTCATGGATGATGAGGGAGAAGTAGGGAATTATTATTTAATAGGTACAAAGTTTCTGTTTATGGTTATAGAAAAGTTTCTGTAACGAATGCTGTCGACAATTGTACACTTGAAAGTGGTTAAAATTGGAAATTTTATGTTGTATATATGTTACCACAATAAAATTTTTTTTAATTTAAAAGAGTAGTCATCTTACCTACTTTAATAGGGTTGATTTTATGTTATATGCATTACACCTCACTAATAAAAAAATTAAGGCAAAAAATATTATCATATTGATTTTTTTTAATGTGGGAGTGAGAAATATCTCTAACACCCCACATAGTTCTAAGTGTCTGATTCAAAAGCTTTTGAATTACTTACAGATAATTTATTGTTTTGAATTATCCATGCCACTTTTCCCCCTCTACTCACACACACACTCAGCATTTCTCACTGAGTCTGTCGGCTGACCTGGAGTTTTCATCTATAAAATAACAATAAAATTATTCGTTGGCTAACAGGATTATGAGAATTAAATGAATGGTAAAAAGAAGGACAATAACAATTGGTGGCAAGGATGTGGAGAAATTGGAGCCTCATACAGTGCTAGTGGAAATGTAAAATGATACAACTGCTTTGGAAAATAGCTTGGTAGTTCCTCAAAAAGTTAAGCATAGAGTCCATATGACACAGCAATTCCACTCCTAGGTATATGCCCAAGAGAAATGATAGGAGGTGTTCAAACAAAAATTTGTTCACAAATGCTTGTGGAAGCATCATGTTTAACAGCCCCCAAATGAAAACAACGCAAATACCCATCAACTGATGAATGGATAAACAAAACATGGTACATCCATATAATGGAGTATTATTCATCCATGAAAAGGAATGAAGTAAGAAGATAGTATTTAACAAATAAGTATGACTACTGAATCATTATATTGATATTTCTTTTTAGTCTCTAGTGTCTTAGAGCAGCAGGAAGGAAATACCTGAAATGGTGGAAGTGTAATCATACCCTATATTTTGAAATTTTAACTACTTGTTAAAATGTACTTTGAAATTTGTCACTTTTTTATATATGCTATATTTCACAATAAAAGATGTTAAAAAAAGGGATGAAGTTTTAATATGTACTACAATATGCATGAACCTTAAAACATTTTGCTAAGTTAAAGAAACCTGTCACAAAGGACAGATATGGCTTGATTCCATTTATATGAAATGTCCAGAATCGACAAATCACTAAATGTAGAAAGTAAATTAGTAGTTGCTTAGGACTGGGGGTAGGTGGTGAACGGGAAGGAATGGAGAGTCACAGCTCACAGGATGGGCTTTCTTTTGGGAGGCAAAAAAATGAAATATAAAATTAGACTGTGGTGATGGTTACACAATCCAGTGATATACAAAAAACACTGACCTGTAAACTTTATGTGGGTGAATTCTATGGTATATAAACTGTATCTCAATAAAGCCACTAAAAGAAAAACAGTAGTCACCTCAAAGTGGGTAGATGGGGGTGGAGCACGGTCGAAGGTTATTATTTTCCATTATAATCCTGTAGAAAGTGATTGTTTTTAACTTATGACTGTTATTAATGTGATAAAAAATGAAAGAATTACTGGGGAAAGCACATGTAAAATTATACAGACATCAGAGACTAAACATTCTTTCCTCTTCAAGTCAATCTAAGAGTATCAATATGTTTCCCTAGAGGATACCATACAGGCAAAATAAATGATGGCTTATATTGCTGTTGAATAACAAGAAGCATATATACAGAGAAACGAATAAAATAGGATCCATCATGCAAAATTAAAAATATATTCTTGAGGGTGGCCCACGGTGGCTCAGCAGGCACAATTCTCACCTGCCATGCCAAAGACCCGGGTTTGATTCCTAGTGCCTGCTCATGCAAAATAAATTAATAAAATTAAGATATATATATATTAAAATTAAGAATATATATATATATATTCTTGAGACATCAGTCAGCCCTTGCATAAGTATCAATGTAGGCCTTCTCTTTGCAAAACTGCACTGCGTATGGTAGAAGGACGTACAGACAGGGTTCCTACCCTCCAGGGGCTCACTGTCAAGCAGACACCAAATATACCAACACAAGGGCCAAGTACAAAGTGATCAGAAGATAAAGTAATAAATGGGCACAACAGAAGGAAAGGATCTGCAGAGGCAGAAACTTCAAAACTGAATCTTAAAGGAGCTGGATTCCCGCCATCGGGGATCAAAGGGAATATTCCTGACAAAATAAATAGTATACAGATGAGGCTAGAAGTGGGGAGGTTAGTAGCGTAGGAGGCTGGTTAAGTTAGAGTGGTCTGGAAATAAAAGGGCACATAGGCACCTCTAGCACTCAGGCTTTAAACCTACAAGCAATAGAGAGGGGGCCCATTTCATTAAGACCAGAGTCAAATAATAAAAAAAAAAAACAGGCAGAAGGAGACAATGAGGAGAGAAGAAGAAAATTAGAGGTAAGAAAACCATCAGGAGGTTGTTACAATTTTTGCTGAAATAAAATATTTTGAGTTAACCTAAACTAAAGTAGAAGCAGTAGGATTGAAAGGAGGGACCAGATTTAAGAGCTGCTGACTTACTGAAAGACATGGTGACTAAAGACAGAGAAAGGATGACTTCAAGATATCCAGAAAGGACTCTGAATACTGACTTGGGAAAGGATAAAAACTATTAAATGACACTGGAGTGTTTCAAAAACACTAAGAAAGGAGTGTTTCACCTTTTATTTGGTTTATCCCAACATAACAAAGTACAGAAAAGCACAATCGACTTATCTCAGCACAATGCTGACTGAGGTTTCTCAGTACAATGTAGAGCATAGATTCTGGAGCCAGAAAGCCTGTCTTCAAATCCCAATTCTAGTAACTACTAGTTAGGGAATTTTGAGCACATTTTTAACCTCTCTGTCTCCAGTGTCTTCAGCTGTAAAATGGAGATAATAATAAGACCTGTTTATAAGGTTAACTTATAATGAATATGCTTATATATGTGCCCTGTACTTTTGCTATATCAGTGTTCGCTATTTCTACTATAACATCTATATAACAAAGCACTATCTCCATCTTTATAGAATAGGAAACTGAGGCTAGGAGAAACTGCTACTTACACACTAGTTAGAGGCACAAACTTTATCTGTTTGACTTCAAAGGCAATGCTATATACACTGTGCTATTTATACCATGCTATGCTGCTTCGGGAGCTGCTGATTTAATTATCCACTCCATGAAGAGCATGTAATTCCAAGTTGCCAAAGTTTTCTATGTGGAAACTCCAAGTTTCTACGTGGAAAGAAATTCCAAGTTTCTACGTGGAAAGGAGGCTTGTTTTTGCCTTGATTTCTAAAAGTACCTAAACAAAAAGAGCTTGGTCAATTAATCATTCTCTGAGATGAGTTGAGTTCTACCTCAGGACTCACAAGAATGTGACCACCTCCAAGAGAAGCCTTCCCTGATCCTGAAATTGTGTTAGCTGACTTTCATGCATTTCACAGCAAACTGTGCCTTCCCCATTCTAAGCACTTATCCCACTGTTTCAAAACTGCTTATCTCCTAATCTCTTTGTCCAACTAGACTATAAGCCCTATGAGTTGAGAAGCTGTCCACCTCATTCACTGCAATATCACCAGCTTCTAGGAACAACCCTGGAATATTATGAGATGATTCAAAGTTCTAATCCTGATCTTACATATGTCTCACATGGTAACAAAGTCAACATGTCCCCGGTCATTCTGACATAACAGTTAAAAATTCCATTTTTAGTCATACATTGATTGAGTACTACAGAAACCACTGGATGCCTACTCAATCTCCTTTCCTGTAAATGGGTAGCAAGGAGCCCAGTTCTAAGAAATGGATCATAAGCTCTGTAAGTATGGAAATCTCATTTCTTTTGCCAGATACTGGTTTTCCTGGTCTCCCCTGCAAGTAAGAATGGCCACGTAATTCAGATCCAATGGGGCATAATGAGGAGTCAGCTAGGTGGCTTTTGGGAAAGATTCTCCTCCTAATATTAAAACTTCCTTTTATCTGTCCACCCTCTTCTTCCAGCCTTAACATAGTTATTTGAAGATACGACACCTGACATTGTTGCAACCATTTTGTGATCATTAGGTTACAATCTAAAGGACCAAAAGCCCAAAGTTCTGCATCAATTGATGGTAGAGCAGAAAGCAAAAGTACCAGAGTCCTTGATTACATCATCAGGCCACTGCTCCAGATGAACTTCCTTCTTCCAGATATCTTATGAGAAAAGTTATGTCTTTATTGTTTAATCCACTGTTAACTGGGAATTCTGATACCTATAGCCAACATTTTCCAAACTCATATACTGAGCAAACGGCACAAAACTCTGTGTCTTTCTGATACTGACCATCCAATCTGAGTTGTAGACATTTGGGATCTGCAATCAAGTGAATACGATGTTTTTCTATTCTAAGGAAAAGGAAAGGTCATTTAGAAAGAACTCTTAATAGGTAATCCACTACCGTGTCTGTTCCTCTCAAAGTGTGTAAGGAGGACTCATAAAATACACAACAAAACAGACAATGCTTGGAATACAATTTTTAAAAAGAAAAAACTGAATCTTTTCTTCATAAGAAACCTAAATCATAGACCAGAAATCTAGAATCTGAAGCTGTAGCATTACCCAGTATTTTTACCACTGCCAGATTATGTTAACAAGCATGAAACTTCCTATCTTAAAGATAAAAATAAGGTCCACAAGGGAACTTCGTTGTGAAATCTGACCTGGTAATACCACTAAACCAAAAAAAAAAAAAGATTTTTAAAATATTTTTCCAGTCTTAATGCTCTTTTTTTTTGGGGGGGGGGTAGGATGCATAGGCTGGTAATCGAACCCAGGTCTCCCGCATGTAAGGCAAGTAAGTATTCTACCACTGAACCATTCACGCACCCCTGAATACTTTTTTTGAAAGTATTCAAATAAAAAAATTTTGTCAGTAACTAAAAATATCCCTAAAAGACAAGCCCAGGACCAGATGGCTTCACAGGGGAATTTTACCTAACGTTCCAAGAAGAATTACCAATCCTACTCAAACTCTTGCAAAAACTGAAGAGGAAGGAACATTCCCTAACTCATTCTACTAGACCAGTACCGTTCTTATACCAAAGCCAGATAAAGATATCACAAAAAAAAAAATTACAGAGCAATATCTCTTCTGAACACAAATGCAAAAAATCCTCAACACAATACTGGCAAACCAATTCCAAGGGCACATTGTAAGAATGATAAACCATGACAAAATAGCATTTATCCAGGTATGCAAGGGTGGTTCAAGATAGAAAATCAATTAATGTAATATATCACATTAACAAAATGAAGGGGAAAAAAAGTATGATCATCTCAACTGATGCAGAAAAGGCATTTGACAAAATCCACTACTCCTTGATAAAAGCACTTAGAAAACTAGGAATAGAAGGAAAGTTCCTCAACATGATCAAGGGCATATACAAAAAAAACTCACAGCTAATATCATATTTACTGGCATTAGACTGAAAGTTTTCCCTTTAAGATCAGGAACAATATAAGAACGCCCATTGTTGCCTCTGTTATTGTTCTAGTTTGCTGGCTGCCGGAATGCAACACACCAGAGACGGACTGGCTTTTAATAAAAGGGGATTTAGTTTGTTTGTTCTTCAGAGGAAAGGCAGCTAACTTTCCACTGAGGTTCTTTCTTACGTGGAAGGCACAGGATGGTCTCTGCTGGTCTTCTCTCCAGGCCCCTGGGTTCCAACAACTTTCCCCGGGGTGACTTCTTTCTCCATCTCCAAAGGCCTGGGCTGAGCTGCAAGTGCTGAGATGAGGAATGCTGAGCTGCTTAGGCTGTGCTACATTGCGTTCTCTCA
>PVIY010035714.1:0-26052 GCA_004026745.1 Myrmecophaga tridactyla
TAAAAAAAAATAGAATGTAAGACGTACAAAGTAGCTTTGTAGCTCTGTGGACCTATAGGAACCAGTATTATTAATGCTAAAGAAATTGTTCAATGAATTTTTTTTTTTTTTACATGGTCAGGCACTGGGAATCAAACCCAGACCTCCGGCATGGCAGGCGAGAACTCTGCCTGCTGAGCTACCATGGCCCACCCTGTTTGATGACTTTTTAAGGAGAAAAATTTCTTAATTACCTATGCCACAGCAATATAACTGAGGTAGGAGTGGGAAATCCCAACCTAAATTAAGAACCACCTACCCATCAATCATAAAATATTGTGCAACATTGAGTCAAAGACAGTAGACAGACATGATCCTTGGTCATGTTTGGGCACCCTGAAACCACTGATCCTGAAAACTATTTATATATATTCTATGAAAACATATATGCAAACTTTCTTTTAACTGTTTTTTTTTTTCGTACGCTGTATGGCAAGGTCACATTTCATTATTTTTCCATGTGAGCGTATTCCGTTATTACAGCACCATTTGTTGAATTTTTGTCTGGTTGATTGGCTTTTTGGTTTTTTTGCTTGTTTATTTTTTGGGAAGTGCATGGATCAGGAATCGAACCTGTGTCTCCCGCATCATATATGCAAACTTTTAAACTAGTCTTAAGACTGTATTTAAAAAAGAAAAATTATTCATAGATACAGCCAGTATAATACACTGTATTTCTTAATTAGAGAAATTGTAGGTTTACAGATAAATCCTGCATAAAATACAGGCTTCCCTTATAGGACCCTATTATTAAATCTTGCATTAGTTAGTATATTTGTTACAATTCACAAAATTACTTTTCTATAACTGTACTATTAACTATAGTTCATAATTTACAACATGGTTCACTGTGTTATACAGTCATGTTTGTTTTTACATTTTATTCTACTAACATATATACAACCTAAAACCTTCCCTTTTAACCACATTCAAATATACAGTTCAGTGCTGTTAATTATGTACACATTGTGCTACCATCACCACTAGCCATGACCAAAATTTTACAGCCAAATAGAAACTGTACAGTTTAAGCACTAACTCCCCATTCTCTACCCCATCCTTGGCCCCGTGTAATCTATATTCTAGACTGTGACACTATGAGTTTGTTTTTTTCATAATTGTTTATCACTGAGGCCATACAATATTCTTCTTTTTGTATCTGGCTTATTTCACTCCACATGATGTCTTCAAGGTTCATCCATATTACTGCATATATCAGAACTTCATTCCTTTTGACGGCCGAATAATATCCCATTGTATTTATTTATTCATTCATCAGTTGATAGACACTTGGGCTCCTTCTATTCTTTGAAAACTGTAAATAATGCTCCTGTGAACATTGGTGTGCAAATATCTGTTCAAGTTCCTGCTTTTAATTCATTTGTTTATATATCTAGAAGTGGGATTTCTGGGTCATATGGTAATTCTATAGCTATCTTTCTGAGGAAACTTCAAGCTATTTTCCATAGTCTGTAAAATGGTGCCTGCACCATTTATTGTCCCACCAACAATAAATAAGTGCTATTAGCTCTCTGACACTTGTAGCCTTCCATTTTTTTTTTTTATACAAGCCTTTTTAAGTGGCGTGAAATGGTATCTCATTGTGTAAGTCCCTAATGGCTAATGATGCTGAACACCTTTTCATGTCCTTTTTGAAATTTATATATCTTCTCTGGAGAAATATCTATCCAGGTCTTTTGTTTGCTGTTTTATTGTTGAGTTTTGAATTTCTTTATATATTCTGCATATTAAATACTAATTTCCAAATATTTTCTCTCACTGAGTAGATTATCTGTTTTCTTTCGTGATCAAGTCATTTGATGTATTAAAGTTTTTAAACTTTTTCTTTTTTTTAAACTTTTTTATTGTATAGCATAACATATATACAAAGCAAAGAAATAAAAAGCAACAGTTTTCAAAACACTCTTCAACAAGTAGTTACAGGACAGATCCCAGAGTTTGTCATGGGTTACCATACGATCCTCTCAGATTTTTCCTTCTAGCTGCTCCAGAGTATAGGAGCCTAGAAGGCTTAATCATCACAACTGACTTTTTTTTCCTTCTTTTATTTGTGAAAAATAACATATATACAAAAAAGCAATAAATTTCAAAGCACAGCACCAGAATTAGTTGTAGAACATATTTCAGAGTTTGACATGGGTTACAATTTCACAATTTTAGGTTTTTAGTTCTAGCTGCTCCAAGATACTGGAGACTAAAAAAATATCAGTTTAATGATTCAGCATTCATATTCATTTGTTAAATCCTATTTTCTCTGTATAACTCCACCATCACCTTTGATATGTCCATGCCTCTCTTTAGGGGTCTTTGGGCTATGGCCATTCTAAATTTTTCATATTGGAAGGGTCTGTCAGTAATATGGGGTAGGGAGATGGAACTATCTGATGTTCTGGAGAGTCTGGGCTAGGTTTCAGAACTTATCTGGACCAGGGACCCATCTGGAGGTTGTAAGTTTCTGGAAAGTTACTCTAGTGCCTAGAACCCTTATGGAATCTCATATATTGCCTTAGGTGTTGTTTAGGATTGGCTGGAATGTTCCTGGTTGGGGATTGGCAGGTTATGACAGCAGCAAGATCTACCTGAAGCTAATGTAAGAACAACCTCCAGAGTAGCCTCTTGACTCTATTTGAACTCTCTTTGCCATGGATACTTTATTAGTTATACTTCTTTTCCCCATTTTGGTCAGGATGTAATTGTTGATCCCACATTGCCAGGTCTGGATTCATCCTTGGGAGTCATCTCCCATGGTGCCAGAAAGACTTTCACCCCTGGACATCATGTCCCACATAGGGGGGAAGGACAATGATTTCACTTGCAGAGTTGGACTTAGAGAGAATGAGGCCTTGGTGAGGTCTCTTCTATCAATTTTTTTTCTTTTGTTGCTTTTTCTTGGGGTGTAAGGTCTAAGAAACCATTGCCTAACATGGAGATGCTTCATTCTGTTCTCTTCTATGAGTTTTATAGCCCTGGTTCTTACATTTAGGCTTTTGATACATTTTGAGTTAATTTTTGTATATGGTGTGAGACATAGGGGTCCCCCTTCATTCCTTTGCAGATGGATATCCAGTTTGCCCAGCAATATTTGTTTAAGAGACTATTCTTTCCCAGTTGATTGTTACCTTTATGAAAAATCAACTAGCCATAGATGTGAGAATCTATCTCTGACCTTTTATTTCTATTTCATTGGTCTCTATAGCTATCTTTGTGCCAGAACCATGCTGTTTCGACCACTTTAGCTCTATAATAGCTTTAAAGTTGAGAAGTGTCCACCCTCCAACTTTGTTCTTCTTTTTCAAGTTGATATTCACTATTTGGAGCCCCTAGCCTTTCCAAATAAATGTGATGATTGGCTTTTTCATTTCTGCAAAGAAGTCCAATTTTTTATCAGTACTGCATTGAACTTGTAAATCATGTTAGGTAGGATTGATATCTTGACAATATTTATGCTTCCAATCCATGAGCATGGAATGGTCTTCCATTTATCTAGAACTTTGATTTCTTTTGGCAAAGTTTTGTAGTTTCCCATGTAATTTCTTTACATCCTTGTTTAAATTTATTCCTAGATATTTGATTCTTTTAGTTGAAGTACTTGGGAATTTCTTTCTTGATTTGCTCTTCAGATTGCTCATTGCTAGCGTATAGAAACACTACTGATTTTTGAGTGCTGATTTTGTACCCTGCCACTTTGCTGAATTTATCAGTTCTAATAGCTTTGTTGTAGATTTTTCAGGACTTCTATATATAGGAACATATTGCAAAAAAGGGAAAGTTTTAATTCTTCCTTTTCAATTTATATGCCGTTTATTTCTTTTACTTGCTTAACTGCTCTGGGTAGAATATCCAGTACAATGTTGAATGTGATGGCGACAGAGGGCATTTTTGTCTTGTTCCAGATCTCAGAGGGAAAGCTGTCAATCTTTCACCACTGAGTATGATGTTACCTATGTGTTTTGCATATATGCCCTTTATCATATTGAGGAGGTTTCCTTCTCTTCCTAAGTCTTTTTTTATCAAGAAAGGATGCTTGATTTTTTCAAATGCCTTTTCTGCATCAATTGAGAGATTATGTGTTTTTTTCCTTCATTCTGTTAATATAGTGTTTAACTTTAATGAATTTTCTTAAATTGTTCAACCATTGCATATCTGGGATAAATCCCATTTGGTCATGGTGTATAATTCTTTTAATGTGCTGTTGGATATGGTTTGCTAACATTTTGGGGGATTTTTGCATCTATATTCAAAGAGAAATTGGTCTGTAATTTTCTTTTTTGGTAGTATCTTTATCTGGCTTTGGTATTAGGGTGATGTTGGCCTCATAGAATGAGTTAGGGAGTGTTCCTCCTCTTTAACTTTTTGGAAGAATTTGAGCAGGATCAGAATTAATTCTTCTAGGAATATTTTGTAGAATTCTCTTGTGAAGCTATCTTGTCTTGGGCTTTTCTATGTCGGGCGGTTTAAGATCACTGATTCATTCTCTTTACTTGTAATTGGCTTACTGAGATCTTCTAGTTCTTCTAGAGTCGGTGTAGGATGTTTATTTGTTTGTATGAATTTGTCCATTCCATCTAGGTTGTCTTAGTTGTAATCATACATTTGTTCATGTTATTCTCTTATGATACATTTTTATTTCAGTGGGTTTAGTAGTATTGCCCCACCTTCATTTCTGATTTTATTTATCTGTATCTTCTCTCTTTGTCAATTTTATTAATCTTTTCATAGAACCAGCTTTTTGTTTTGTTAATGCTCTCTATTGTTTTTTTTTTAATTTTCCTTTTCTTTCGTTTCTGCTTTAATCTTTGTTATTTCTTTCTTTCTGCTTGTGTTGCGTTTAATTTGCTGTTTGATTTCTGTTTCCTTCAGGTATGAAGTTAGGTCTTTGATTTGAGCTCTTTCTTCTTTTTTAATATAAGTAGTTAGAGCTATAAATGTCCCTCTGAGCACTGCTTTTGTTGTGTATCATAAGATTTGATATGTTGTGTTCTTATTGTTATTCATCTCAAAATATTAACTTATTTCCCTTGTGATTTCTTCTTTGACCCACTGATTTTTTTGAGTGTATTATTTAACTCCCATATATTTGCGGATTTTCCAATTCTTTGCCTGTGTTGATTTCCAGCTTAATTCCATTGAAGTCAGAGAAAATGTCTTATATGGTTTTAATCTTTTTAAATTTATTGAGACTTGTCTTGTGACCCAACATGTGGCCTGTCCTGGAGAATGCATTGTGTGCACTTGAGAAGAATGTATATCCTGCTGTGCTGGGGGGCAGGATACACATTCTTCTCAAGTATGTGTATGCCGGTTAGGTCTTGTTCATTTATCATATTATTCAAGTTATTTGTTTCCTTTTTATTTTCTGTTTAGATTTTCTATCTATTGATGAAAATAATTATTGAAATTTCCAACAATTATTGTTGAGGGGCCTATTTCTCCCTTTAATTTTGCCAGTGTTTGCCTAATAAAAGGGACACTGTGCTTAGATGCATAAATATTTATAATTATTGCATCTTCTTGGTGTATTGCCCTCTTTCATTAATACATAGTGTTCTTCATTTTCTCTTGTAACAGCTTTTGATTTAATGTCTAACTTGTCCGATATTAGTATAGTTACCCCAGCATTCATTTGTTTCCTATTTGCATGGATTATTTCTTTCCATGCTTTCAATTTCAACCTATTTATATCTTTGTGTCTAAGGTGAGTCTCTTGTAGTCAACATATGGTTGGATTATGCTTTTTCTTTTTTTTGCATGGGCAGGCACCGGAAATCAAACCTGCATCTCCTTAAAAAAGCATGGATCATGCTTTTTTTTTAAGTCCATTCTGGCAATCTTTGTCTTTTGATTGGAGAGTTTAATCCATTAACATACAGTGTCATTACTGAATAGCACTACTTATATCAGCCATTTTGCCCTTTGTGTTTTATGTTGTACCTTTTTTGTTTCTCTTTCCTTTCTTGAAGCCTCCTTTTCTGTGTAGTTGATCCTTTGTGATGTACCTGACTGATCCCTTTCTCATCTCCATTTACGCATATTTTTAAAATGCTTCCTTTGTGGTTAACTCAGGGTTTATATTACAAAACCTATGTCTATAACCCACCACTATGAAAATATACCAACTTAACTTCAATAGCTCACACATTTTCTGCTCCTATACACCTCTGTTTCCCATCTTTATATTGTTTTTGTCCCACATTACCTCTTTAAATGTTGTGTATTCATTATTAGGAAATATGACTTTCTTATTCAATTGCATTATCTTATAGTAATTAAAGAGTAGAGTTAAATATTGAGGACACAATACTATTGGATTTTGCAGCTACCCATTTAGTTATTTTTACTGAAGATATTCACTTCTTCATACTGTTCCAAGCCACTCTCTCCAGTCTTTTCCTTTCAACCAGAAGACTGCCTTTACCAGTTCTTATAGGGCAGGTCATTTGGTGATGAACTCTCTCAGTTTCTGTTTATTTGTTAATATTTTAAACTCCCCCTCAATTTTTTTGAAGGAGCGTTTTACTAGATAAAGAATTTTTGGCTGGCAGTTTTTCTCTTTCAGTACCTTAAAAATATCTTACCACTATCTTTGTGCCTTCATGAATTCTGATGAGAAATCCACAGTTAATCTTATTGAGGACACTTTGTGTGTGACAAATTGCTTTTCTCTTGCTGTCTTCAGAATTCTCTCTTTGTCTTTGGCATTTGCTATTCTGATTAGAACCTGTCTCAGAGTGGGTCTACTAGAGTTTTTCTTATTTGGAGTATGTTGCCCTTCATTGATGTGTATTTATGTCTTTCATAAAAGTTGGGAAATTTGGGGCCATTATTTCAAATATTTGGTCTGCTCCCCTTCCCTTCTGTTCTCCTTCTGGTACTCCCATGATGCATATATTGTTCGGCTTCATGCTGTCACTTCAGTCCCTCTAATACCTGCTCAATTGTTTCTATCCTTTTTTCTGTCTGTTCTTCTGATTGTACTGCTTCAATCGTCCTCTATTCTAGCACTGCCTCTTTATTCTGCCTGTTCAAATCTGCTGTTTTATGCTTTTAGTGTATTTTTAATCTCCATTATTGTGCTTTTCATCTCCATGATTTCCGTGTTTCTTTTTAAACTTTCTAATTCTTCTTCTTGGTCACTCTTTCTCTTCTTAATCTCCTTTAGCTCTATATATGTATTTAGTTTTATTTATATTCATATTTTCCTTCATCTCCTTAGACTAATTTAGGTGATTTTTGTTGATAGTTGTTCCAAAGTCTGTGCCTCCTCTGATGTTTTAATTTGTTTCCTTGACTGAGCATCTTAGAATGGATTGTAACTATTTGCTGATGTCTGGGCATCTGATTATTTTGATGTACTAATTCTGAAAGTCAGTTTCTCCTTCTTGCCTAGGGTTTATTGCAGATTGGCTATGTGTTAAGGCCTTTCTTTGGTGACTCATCCAATGTATTGTACCTTTAGAGCAGCCAGTGTTTAAATCTTCAGATTTTCTCAGCTCTTCCACACCTGATTTCTGTACTGAACACATGGTACAACTTTTAAGATTGAACTTTAACACGCAAATGTTTCACCTCCAGAAGAAATCTTCCTTTCCTCTACTCCTTCTCTGGGAATCTTGATCTGTTCAGTTTGTTTTTGTGCAGAATTTTCTCCCAAGCACCTGTGATCTGTTTAACTGCTCTTCCTCACTCAGTGCCCCCATTTAATTATACTTTTTTCAGTCCTGGGGCCTGTCTTGCCTTATAGTAGTTCAGTTTTCCTTTTGTTTCCATAGGGCATTTTGCCTCCAGTAAGTTCCCTGGTTAGGGTATCCTGCTCTGGGTTGCCAGATAGAAGTCAATATTCAAAAAAGATCCATTTTTTTCCATTTAGGTGATCCACCAATCAGAGACTGAGTTGGGCTTGTGAGCCTCTTGCCAACAGTTTTGCCATGTTCTCTTATTCCCTGGGGCCTTTTAGAATGCTTGTGCTTGCCAGCTGCTTGGATTCCGGCTCGCATTTTTATGGATTTGGGTCCCTATGCCTGGATATGTAAAGGGTTCTAATTCACTGCTGTTGGTGGCTTGATGATCTGCATCTTTGGCAGGAGGTACCCGGGTTGTGCTGCCATTGTGTGACTCTTAAGCTGTGTGAGACCGAGGGAGAGAGAGGAGTCTAGACTGGTAGGTTTTTTATTTTCTTTTTCTTTTATTTGGTATTTGTGGAGTCCTTTTGCAGTTTCTATTGTCCTTCAGACATCCCAGAAAGTGAAATCTGTCCTTTTATTAGTTATTTCTGAGGGGACACTTTTCAGGATATAGTGTATGTTGGACATTCCACACTGCATTTTTAAACTATTTATATGAAATTTACAAATACATAGTCAGTTATGTTGATCAGTATTATTATCATTATTTCACCACATTTTAATTTAACATTTGACCTCACTGAATCTTGTTTTTAGTTCACTTATTTGATGCTTCATGGGCTATCAAAACGGAAAGTTAGCTAATTCTTCTACTGATGTATTTACTAATAGCAGAGATGATCAATTCCAGGCTGTAATGCTAACTGGTTACCCAGCCCAGGCCCATTTTACCAGTGGTCCAGAAAAAAGCCAATGGGCAAGAACAAGAGGGAAGTATATCTCTCTCTATGGATTCAAGTTTTAGATCATTACAAAGGGCTATTTACAATCCAAGATGAAAAGAATATGGGATAAACAGAATTAGTGCAGGAAGCTAAACTGGATTTTGTATGCTCTAATCTGGAATAAACACAACTAGAATTGATCCTCAAAGCAATCTTCTACTAACGGTGAAGTCTGGGAATTCCCTTAGCTGTTCCAGAAAATGCAAGATTGAGACCAGCAAAATGGTAACATTATAAGCATGCTGAGAATGCTTTGTGTAGAAAAGGTGTTCAGTCTGCTTTGTAAAATTAAAAAGGAAAATAAAACAAGAAAGCAGAAAAATACTAGTTCTACTGATAAAATTACAAAGGAGCCTGAAAAGATGCCTATGAGACATATTTCAAACATATTTCCCTTCCCTACAGGTTTTCTGGATATGAACTTAAATGTGTCTGCAATAGCCTCACATTCTGCTTCAAAAGAATACATAGCCTAGGGTGGGCCGCGGTGGCTCAGCAGGCACGTTTCTCGCCTGCCATGCCAGAGACCCAGGTTGGATTCCCAGGGCCTGCTCATGCAAAAAAAAAAAAAAAAATACACAGCCTAATTCTTGAGCTGGCGGAGAAGAATTAATGTATTGTAGGGCAAATAGGTTTCATCTCAAACACTGGCTCTGCTCAACTGGTAGTACACTTGCATTGAGAGGGATTCTGAGGCAATATCTGAGCTCAGTCGAAAAGAGTAACATGGCCAGTTAATGTCTGGAGATGAAGTTTTGAGTAGGGATTAAGGGTATGTATTCTGAAGATGCAAAAATATTTGAATTCCAGCCCTATTATTTATCAGCTGGGCAAGTTACTTAAACTCAAATTACTACCTACAAAGTGGTAAAAATAACAATACTCATGGGATATTATGAGCATTAAAAAATATTGTACATAAAGCAACACTTACAATATCTAGCATATAATTTGCACATAAACATAAGCATCATCACTAGCAGGACTAGTTATCACTGGTGCTAACTGACATTACATGGTAAAGTGGTGTTTTTTTCCTTTTCCTTATCAAGATGCCTGTGTTCTAGAATCTGCTCCTCAACTCAAGTGTAGAACCAACAGGTACCAATCTTTGGAGGCAAGATGGCAATGGAGGAGTGGAACAAGCAAAATCCATAGAATTCTTCATATGACTGCATATATGAATTTGGTAGAACTAATCTTCAAAATGGAACATATTATAAGGGCAGTGTTATTTTCTTTGCATTGCGAAAGATCAAAATGTTTTTCAAGGATTGTTATTTTCAGGGCATGTCAAAGTGATCAAAATTGATGTATTATTGGCGTGAAACTATCACTTGGCTTGCTCCAGGATCTCCAAACTGCGAATAACATGCAAATCCACACCTCCTACCTTCAAATTTACTGGAATAAAGGATCAAAAAATAGACTTCGGTTCTATCCCAACCACTGCAAGTTAGTGTTACATTATTGAAATCTTTGTTTTACCACCAACAGGGAAAGAAGCACTCAAACTTGCTGTTGATGATAATAGTCTGCCAAACTTGACCGTATTAGGGATTCTTTTTGCCACCAACATTGGGCATCAGGGGGTTGACATCAGGAAGTGGTTCTCAACCAGGGGTGAATTTGTATCCCCCCAGAGGCCATGTGAACATATCTTGGAGACATTTTCGATTGTCAGGACTGGAGAGGTGGGGGTCTTCTAGTGGGCATCTGGGGTAGAGGCCAGGGATGCTATTGCATATCCTACAATACACAGCCCCTTTTTCTCTCACGACTAAGAGTTATCTGAACCAAAATATCAACAGTGCTGAGGATGAGAAACCCTGCATTAGGGTTTAGAACTAATCACAGTGGACTCATTTGTTAAATGTTTCCCCCAATCAAACTGGAAGCTCCATGTAGGTAGGCAACATTGTATCCTTGGTGCATGACATAGTTCTGAGCCTGTAAGAGGGGCTCTATTAATATTTGTGGAATGAATGAACTGTAATCATAAAAAGCAATACAGGTCACCACTTTTCTTTGCAATAGAACAAGCACTTGTTCAATATTAAAGTCATAAATTAAGGTGAAAAGAGAAGATCTAGTTGAATATGACTTTGCTTAGTCAGGAAACTAGCATATGGAGGTCTTCGATGAATTCTGCTCCTTCCTCCTACATCCCCATCTTCCCTACAGCAGTAACTGGCACCACAACCAGAACCCAACAGTAACATGTGTCAACTCTACTACCAAAATATTTCTAAAATCCATTTACTTCTCTCCCTCCTCACTGCTACCAGGCATGCCCAAGCCAACATCATCAATATCTCTAGTGGTTCACCCTGGTTTTATTCTTGACCTCTAACTTAAATTCTTCACATAGTAATAATTAAATGTCCTTTTAACAGCACTAACTAGATCACACTACGCCCCTGGTCAAAAGCTGCCAAAGTTTTAATGTGGTGTGACATACCTTGTAAGTTCTGACACCAACCCACCTCTCCCCACTCCAGGCATAGTGACCATCTTTCTGTTTAACCAATATGTCCAGTTCCTTCTCATCACAGAGCCTCTGCATTGGGCAGGAATGCTTTCTCCTTGGACCTTCACATGGCTGGCACTTTTAAGCTCATTCAGGAATCAGTTTAAGAGTCAACTCATCAGAGAGAAATTCTCTAACTACATGATCTATTACCCTCTTCTCCTCTTTGTAAGACACATCGTTCTGTTTGATTTTCTTCAGAGTGCAAGTCACAATCTTAAAGATTACTCTTTATTGGTTCATTTATACTTGTCTATTGACCATGTGTTGCCCACAGCTCCTTGAGACTGCCTTGTTCTCTGCTGTATCCCCTGGACAATGACATATAAGGGGTCAACACATATTTGCTGAAGGAACATGTTACTAATGAATGAAGGGATGGATATGTAAATGAACTATTAAGAAGAAAGAGACATCATGTGACTGGAAGTATGTGTGAACTGCCACTTAAGGAGTTTCCTAGAATTTCCAAATAAACATCAAACTCATGTTTGTTTAACTAAGATTAATCCAACATACAGCTAATACTCAGAATAATAAAGAGGAGTGGCTTCTATTTGTCAATCATTAAATATAATTCAGAAATTAAATTAACAATTTGTTAGTATAAATATCCCTCATTCTTTTCATGTACACTAAATTAAAATCTATCCTATATTTTTAAATCTCTGACAAACACAGAGAATTTGAAGCATAATGATATAATTTTAATACTACGCAATAAATAACCATAGCAATGATTTTGTAAGTTTCCAAATACGGTTCAGTAATGTGGGCCAGCATGATATAAAAATACATTTAAGTCTGTTTTCCATTTATAATTTTTGTTACTGTGAAAAATCACTAAAATATTTAATATTCACACATAGTATCTGAGGCAAGAATATAAATGTGCCATCTCTTACAGAAACCTGGATCATACACAAGCATAATGCTGATTTTAGAGACCATGTGACATATTTGAATACATATCAGCTATAAAGAAAATAGGTCAGAAATAATGTTAGGAAATGTTGGGAGGGTGGATAGATGGTGGCAAATAGAGCCATGGAGAATTAGAGATCGAAAAGAACAATGCAGAATTAACAGATTCACCTCCTTTTGTAATACTTCCTGCTCACCTTCCCAATTCCAATTGTTATGCCTTTAGCAATACCTAAAACCTGAAATGTTCTAAACAAGTTTAGAACCTTGGGGTATCTCTGACTCTATTCATACAAAATATCATGGTACTTTTTGCAATGATGGAAATGATCTAATTCAGCACTGTCTAATGGCTAGTGCAATTGAAATATGGCTAGTGCAATTGAAATATGGCTAGTGCAAGGAGGAACTGGATTTAAATTTTATTTAATTTTAATCAATTTAAATTTACTCCCTCCCTTATTGGTCTAACAACTCCTGCTCATCCTTTAAGACTCAACTCACATGTTCTCTCCTCCAGAATCCTCTTCCTATTTTTGTTTACTCTGTGGCAGTATTTGATAATATCCGTTTATTATGTTCTAGTATAATTATTTTATATCAAGTCTTTCATATTGTGGGCAGAGTTGCCATCCATCTTAACTCTAAATCCTTAGTTTAGTGCTTGGCACATGAGAATTATTTGACAAATATTTGCTGGATGCTCAAGTGAGAGCTGGAGCTCTCTTCAGACATGAACAAATACAAGCACAGCTTCACAGAAAAGTTCTTCCCAGAGGAAGGTTTTACTGACCTTACATGTTGATCTTGTATCCCACTATTTAGCTAAACTCATTTATTAGCTCTAGTAGGTTTGCTGTAGATTTGGGGGGGTTTTCCATATATATAGAATCATGCCACCCACAAATAGAGAAAGTTTCACTTTTTCCTTTCCAATTTGGATGCTTTTTATTTACTTTTCTTACCGAACTACTCTAGCTAGAACTTCTAGCACAATGTTGAATAATAGTGGTGACGGTGGGCATATCTGTCTTGTTCTCAGGCTTTCACCACTGAGTGCAATGTTAGCTGTGGGTTTTTCATATATGCCCTGTATTATATTGAGGAAGTTCCCTTCTAATCCTCTTTTTTTTTTTTAACTATTTTCATCAAGAAAGGATGCTAGATTTTATCAAATGCCTTTTCTGCATCAATCAAGATGATCATGTAGTTTTCCCCCTTTGATTTTTTAATATGGTGTATTACATTAATTGATTTTCTTGTGTTGAACCACACTTGCATAACTGGGATAAACACAGTTGATCATGGTGAATAATTATTTTAATATACTGTAGGATTCAATTTGTTAGTATTTTGTTGAAGAATTTTGCATCTTTGTTCAATAGAGGAATTGGTCTGTACTTTTCTGTTCTCATATTCACTTTATCTGGCTTTGATATTGGGGTGATATTAGCCTCATAGAATGAGTTAGATATTGTTCTCTCCTCCAGTTTTTTGGAAGAGACTGAGGAGGATTGGCATTAATTCTTTGGGATGATTGGTAGAATTCTCCTGTGAAGCCATCTTGTCCTGGGCTTTTCTTTGTTTGGAGGTTTTTGATGTCTGATTCAATCTCTTTACTTGTAATTGGTCTAGAGTCAGTGTAGGTTGTTTGTGTGACTCTAGGAATTCTTCCATTTCAATTAGGTTGTCTAATTTGTTGGCAAACAGTTGTTCATATTACCATCTTATGAGCCTTTCTTTTTCTGTGAAGTCAGTAGTAATGCCCCCACTCTCATTTCTGATATTCATTTGCTTCTTTTCTCCCTCTTTTTTTTCTTCAGTCTAGCTATGGGTTTGTCAAGTTTATTGATCTTCTCAAAGAACCAACTGTTGATTTTGTTAATCCTGTCTATTTTTATTGTCAGTTTCATTTACTTCTGCTCTATGCTTTGTTATTGCTTTTGTTCCACTTGTTTTGGTATCAATTTATTGTTCTGTTTTCAGTTCATCCAGGTATGCCATTATGACTTTGATTTTAGCTCTTTCTTCTTTTTATACTGTAGGCATTTGGGGCTATAAATTTCCCTCTCAGCACTGCCTTCACTGCATCTCAAAAATTTTGATATGTTATGTTATTGTTCTCATTCATCTTGAGATATTTACTGATTCTCTTGCAGTTTTTTCTTTGACCCATGTCTTGTTTAAAAGCAAACTTTCCAGTTCTCTGCTTGTTATTGATTTTCAACTTTATGCCATTATGGTCCTAGAAAGTACTTGTTTAATTTCAATCTTTTTTAATTTATTGAGACTTGTTTTATGGCCTAACATGTGGTCTATCCTGGGGAAGGATCCATGGGCACTTTGGAGGGATATATATCTTGCTGAGTTGGGGTGCAATGTTCTGTATATATCTGTTAGGTTTTGTTCATTTATCATATTATTCAAATTTTCTGTTTCCTTACTGATCTTCTGTCTAGATGTTCTATCTGTTGATGAGAGTGGTATATTAAAGTCACAAGCTATTATTGCAGAGATGTTTATTTCTCCCTTCAATTTTGCCATATTTGCCTCATGTATTGTGGGGAAACCTGGTTAAGTGCATCAATATTTATGATTGCTATTATCTTCTTGTTGGATTGCCCCTTTTATTAATATATAGTGTCCTTCTTTGTTTCTTATAATAGTTTTGCATTTAAAGTCTATTTTGTCTGATATTAGTATAGCTATCCCAGCTCCTTTTTGGTACTGTTTGTGTGGAATATCTTTTTCCAACCTTTCACTTACAACCTATTTGTGTCACTGGGTCTGGGATGAGTCTTTTGTAGTCAGTATATCAATGGATCATATTTTTTTATACATTCTAGCAATCTGTGTCTTTTAATTGGGGAGTTCAATCCATTAAGTTTCAGTGTTATTACTGTAAAGGGTTACTTCAACCATTTTATCTTTCGGTTTTTATATGTCATACCTTATTTTTATCTCTGTTTTTCCATTTTATATACCCTTACTGATAATCTTCATTTTTACACTTTCCTCTAAGCCTCTCTCTCTCTGGTCTTTTCATTTCAGTCTGTAGAATTCCTTTTACTATTTCTTTCAGGACAGGCTTTTGTTGATGAACACTCTCAGTTTCTGTTTATCTGTGAATATTTTAAATTCTCTCTCTTTTTTTTTTAACTTTTTTATTGTGTAATATAACACATATACAAAGCAAAGAAATAGAAGAGCAATAGTTTTCAAAGCACTCTTCAAAAAGTAGTTACAAGATAGAACCCAGAGTTTGTCATGGGCTACCATATGATCCTCTCATATTTTTCCTTCTAGCTGCTCCAGAATATAGGCGGCTAGAGGGCTTAAATTTATTTTTGTCATCACAATCGGCTTTTTTTTCCTTCTTTTTTTTGTGAACAATAACATCTATACAAAAAAAGCTATAAATTTCCACGTACAGCACCACAATTAGTTGTAGAGCATATTTCAGAGTTGAACATGGGTTACAATTTCACAATTTTAGGTTTTTACTTCTAGCTGCTCTAAAATATTAGAGACTAAAAGAGATATCAATTTAATGATTCAGCATTCATATTCATTAAAATCCTATCTTCTATGTATAATTTCAACATCACCTTTGATCTTTCCATACCTCTCATTAGAGTTGTTTAGGCTATGGCAATTCTAAATTTTTGATACTGGAAGGGTCTGTCACTGATATGGGGTAGGGAGATGGAACTATCTGATGTTCTGGAGAGTCTGGGCCCTCTAGGGTTCAGGACTTATCTGAACCAGGGACCCATCTGGAGGTTGTAGGTTTCTGGAAAGTTACTCTAGTACCTTGAACCCCTGTGGAGTCTCATATATTGCTCTAAGTGTTCTTTAGGATTGGCTGGAATGGTCCTGGTTGGGGGTTGGCGGGTTATGATAGGTAGCAAGGTCTACCTGAAGCTTGCGTAAGAGCAACCTCCAGAGTAGCCTCTTGATTCTATTTGAACTCTCTCTGCCACTGATACTTTATTAATTACACTTCTTTTCCCCCTTTTGGTCAGGATGGAATTGTTGATCCCACAGTGTGAGGTCTGGATTCATCCCTGGGAGTCCTTGCCAGGGAGACTTTCACCCCTAGATGTCATGTCCAATGTAGCAGGGAGGGCAACAATTTCACTTGCAAAGCTGGGCTTAGAGAGAGAGAGGCCACATCTGAGCAACAACTGAGGTCCTCCAGAAGTAACTCTTAGGCTGAGAAGTTTAAGCTTCTATGCTACCTACATAAGCTTCACAAGAGTAAGGCTCATGATCAAGGGCATGGCCTATTGATTTGGGTGTCCCTAAAGTTTGGCACGGTATCAGGGGATTCCCTGATGGTAAGGTTTAATAGTTCCATAGTCTTTCTTCCATCCCTCAGGGGACTTAGCCAATACATTTTGATTATCTGGTTAATATACTCTAGGATGTCTCCAGGCATTACAATAATCTATAAAGGATTAAAGGACCTCTGGATTAACAGACCTCTTTCTCATTCTGTGCTCTCTGTATTTCATTTGTTCAAATAAGCTATACAGATATGTTGAATTAGATTATGCACTACAAAAAATTTCACTTCCAGATCAAATAAACCTTTCTTCCATTGGTCTCTTAGAATATGTGTGGTTCTAAAATAAAGACACTGTCTTCCTTACCCCTATGTTCTGAATTACTTTAACCCCAACCTGTTCGGCTTTGTTCTTATCTCTAAATATCAGGTTATATATATATAACAGCCTCTCAAACTCTAGAAATAATAATCAGACTTAAAGTGTCTGCCACTCCAGACTTAATATGTCTGCTCTAAAACCTTACAATCTAGGCCGCTGTTTTCCTATAAGCATTTTCTAAAGGTAACCATACTATTGTTGTTTTTTTGTTTCTGTCTCACCAAATATTCCACATGTTCATTCACATTGTTGCATGCCTCAGGATGTTGTTCCTTTTTGTAGCAGCACAGTCTTCATTCATAAGTATACACCATCATTTGCCACTCTACTTCTCCATCAGTGCATCCTTCAGCCACCTGCATTCATCGGGCATCATAGGGTGGGCCCAAAGTCCACAGTCCATCAACATTCTCAATGTTAGCTAATTTCATTGTTCTCAAGAGACAGAAAACCAATAAATACACCCTCACCAAAAAGGAAATCTAAATCTCCTCTTAACTCTTGTCCCTCACCCCATTATTTGCCTTTGCTGTTGCTGTGGTGGTACTGATGGTTTCCTTTTGAACATAGCTCATAGCATGCAATAGCAGTTTTCCCCTTGTATCCTGGACTTAAACACAAAATCGTATCTTTGAAATAATTCTTATGAGAACTCATTCATATTTCTAGTGTGAGTCAGCATCTCCCTCATTTTTAAAGGGCAGTTTTGCTGGATAAAAGAATTTTATTCTGGCAGTTTTCCTCTTTAAGTATGTTGAAAACATCACACCACTGCCTTTTTGCCCTATGGTTTTTGATGACAAATCAGAACTTAGTTTTATTGAGGATTGCTTGTATGTGACAAATTGCTTTTCTCTTCCTGTGTTCAGAATTCTATCTTTGGCATTTGACATTTTGATTAGTATGTGTCTCAAAGCAGGCCTGTTGGAATTTATTCTGTTTGGAGTACATTCACTTATTAGACATGTATATTTATGTCTTTAATAAGACTTGAGAAATTTTAGGCCATTATTTCTTAAAATATTCTTTCTGTTCCTTTTCCCTTCTCTTCACCTTCTGGAATACTCATGCTACATATGTTTGCACACTTCATGCTGTCACTTAAATCCTGAGACCTTGCCCAATTTTCTTTATTCTTGTCTCTGTTTGTTCTTCCGACTCTATGATTTTGATTGCCCTGTCTTCTAGTTCACTGACTCTTTCTTCTGCCTGTTCAAATCTGCTGTTGATACGCCTCTTGTGTATTTTTAATCTCTACTAGTGTGTCTTTCATTCCCATATTATGCTTCTTTTTATACTTTCAAATTCTTCTTCATGCTCATACATTATCTTTTTAATATCCTTTAGTGCTTTCTCCATATTTTCCTTCATCTTCTTGAATTAATTCAGGAGATTTCTTTGAACTTCTTTGATTAATTGTTCCAAAATCTTTGTACCCTCTAAAGTTTTAATTTGTTTCCTTGCCATATCTTTCTGTTTCTTAGTATGGCTTGTAATTTTTTCCTGACCTCTAGGCATCTGATTAGCCTGTAAAGGCCAATTTTTCCCTCTTGTTTAGGGTTTGTTGATTAGTTTGTGTTAAGGTTCTTTGATGGTTGTTCCAACTTATTTTAGACCTTGAGAATAGCCCATGTCTAGGACCATAGTTTCTCAGCTCTTCTACATTTGATTCTTGCCCTGGATATGTGGTGCAATTTATAAGACTGCACTTTGTATAGTTGTTTCTTGTGCAGGAGAAAGCCTCCTTTCTTCTGTTTCTTCTCCTGGAATCTTGATCTGCTCTGTTTGTTTTTGTGCAGAATCCCACATCCCCCTACCAGCTCCTGTGATTTGTTTAAGCTGTCTTCCTCACTCAGTGTCCCATTTGCTTTACACCTTTGAGTTCTGGGACCCCTTTGTCTTACAGCAGTCCATTTTAATTGCCACCCTAGTTTTTTTTGTTTGTTTGTTTTTTGGTTTTTTTTTAATCTGGGAGGCTTTTCTGCCTCTGGTTTCTTATCTGTTAGGGTTTCATGCCTTGGGAGTCAGATGGGGTCCGTGCAGAAAGGCTGGTCATTCCTGAAAAGACTGTTTTGCGTTTAGGTAATTCAGACAACAGGAACAAGACTGCGTGAGTGCACCACTTGCTGTCTATCCTATCATGGTCTTTCCCGCTCTCCCCACTAGGGAATTTTTTCTATACTGCGCTCCTCAGCAGCTTGTGTTCTTCCCTGGGTCTCTGTGGATTTGGGTCCCTGTGCCTGGATATGTGTGGGGTTCTAACTCACTGCTGTGAGTCTCTTTCCATGGTGGGAGGGAACTGAGGGACCCCTAAGTTGTATAGGACTGAGTGAGGGGGAGTGGAATATCTTCGAGGGTCTGGATGGAAATTTCCTACCTGATATTTTCGTTTTCCTTTGATTCAACATTTGTGGAGTCCTTCTCCATTCTCTGCCATCCTCCAAAGTTCTAAGCAAGTGGAATTTGTCCTTTTATTCACTGAATCTTGGGAGGTTTTTTTTTCAGGGGTTGTCTTATATCACCATGTTGATGACATTATGACTGGACTTTTAATTAAGGGAAAGGTGAGAATTTCAGCCATTAGGTATGTTCAATTATGGGCTCCCTAATGACACTCATTGCCCCAAGTCTAGTGGATGTTTCCTTTTCAAAAAGACCCCACCCTCCTCCTTCTGGATTCTGAATGTCTCTGACATTTGCTTTATGAGGCAATAACTAAATAGTTCAATGCTCTCAAGTGGAGAGAGCTGGGTCTTATATGTACACAGTGAATCTCAAGGACATTAACCCAGTTCCTTGATTATGTGTGCATATGTGTGTACACAGGCTTATTTATCTGAATAAAACTTTTTACTAAATTTCTAATTTTGGTGTCAGTCTCCTCTTCAGCAATTTGGGGGTTCTTAGCCTGGGACTTAAAACACCGTAAACTTAAATGCAAATTTTGGAGATAAATGTTTAAATACTTTTACAATTTTCCTAACTAGAGAGTTTACAGACATCAGCAGGGTTTTCAGAGGAGTCTGGAACCCAAAATAGATCAAGAACCATAACATGAGACCCCTAAAAACTAAAGACTTTGAAAGATTTTTTTAGGAACTCTTCAAGAGCTTAAGAGTCAAATTCATAATATATCTTGGAAGTTATTTTACTTCCAACTTATTTTACTTGAAAGTTGTTTTACAAAAAACCCCAGTGACTTAGGGATGCCATCATCTCTGCATCTCAATTGCCTACATAATTTCCCCTGTTATTTTCATATCCAACAAATTACCCTCTTAATACTTTTGTTTACAAAATAAAACTCCAAAAGTATTAGAATCATTCTTAGCAAGTCTCTCTCCCTTTCAAAATATACTATTGTTGTCACTTTGAAAACTGTAAATAACATTCATGATGATATTTAATTTTAATTTTATGCCAACATTTAGTGGAAATGTCTGAGTTTTGAAATAGTAGGAAGCTCAAATTCCATCTGGTGTGTTTTCATTTCATCTCTCATTCTCAGTGAATTTTAAAAGTCAACTGCAGCGTCAATATCTTTTCTGCTATGTTAATGTGGGCTCCATGTGGAAATCAAAGCTAGGGGAGTCCTCAGGGCAAGTGGCTCTTTCTAAATCAAACTATTTAGCATCACGGAATCATAAAATATCAGAATTGAAAGTGCCCTTATAGGTGACCAAGAGGAGTGCCTCTCAGTTTGATCATAAAGAAAGTGAAGTCCAGACAAAGGAACTTACCCAAATTCTCATTAGCTGTAAAGCCAGGACTTGAGCCTCTCTATAAGAGGGCTTTCTGATGGCCCCATGTTAAGTGGTCATTTTCTTCCAGAACCTTGATAGCCCTTTATCAGAGCTTCCCACCCAGTAGTACTTAGTGGCTTTTACTTTCTAGCATAGTTATTGTTGCTCATTTCTTATCCATATGAGGCAGGTTAATATTTCAAAGTAATTGCAGATGTGTCATTTCTCTTCTGACCCTTCCCTTGCTAATGGAAGGGCATCTGCTGCTTAGCAGTAGTCTCTGCACTCATAGACTTAGTTTCTGAGTTCCATATGTGTGAACAAAATAACTTATATAGGGATAAGGAGCAGAACAGTTCTATCTGCCCATCCCCAGACTTGACAAAAGAGTTCGAAGCTAGAGAAGAGACTGAATTTAGAGAGATAAGCAAGAATGTGTGTGTGTATATGTGTGGGGGTGCATGTGTGCATGGATGTGCTGAAGGAGTGTGCTCCACCCCTCCACTTCTCTCAAGCCTCAGGTTGAATACTTTGGATTGATGATATATTAGCTTTTTATTTACTGCTGTAACAATTACCAAAATGCTGGTGGCTTAAACAAGACACATTTGTTATTTTATAATTTTGTATATCAGAAGTCAGAAATGGGTCTCAGTGGACTAGAATCAAGGTGTCAGCACATCAAGGTGTCCAGTCCTTTATGGAGACTCTAGGAGAGAATCATTTTCTTGTCTTTTCCAGCTTGTGGATGTGGCCAGTATTCTTTGGCTCATGGCCTCCTTCCATCCTCAAGCCAGCAATGGCTGGTCAAATCTCTCTTTATCACATCACCCTGACATTAACTCTTCCCTCTTCCAGATTTAAGAACCTTTGTATTATATTGGGTCCACCTGGACAATCCAAGATATTCTCCCTATTTTAAGGTCAGTTGACTTACAACTTTAATTGCATCTGTCACCTTAATTCCTCTTTGTCCTCATGTAACATATTCATGGGGTCCAGGGATCATATAAAATCTGGAAAATGCCACTATGAAGAAAGAAACAGGGGTGATCTCATTTCATTAATAGTCATACTCACTTTTAATTATTTGGTGTATATGCTTCCACTCTATTCTTGGTTTGTATGGCATCCTTCATTCAACATTATATCCCAATATTTTAGTGTCATTAATATTATTTTAAAGTACTTATTTAATGATTGCATATATGAATACAGAATAATTAAAATCTATTCCTATATTATTAACATTTAAGTTGTTTCTCATGTTTAGATTTTCTGATTTAAATAGATCAGCTGTGCAATTTTTATAGGCAAACACAAACATATACACACCTTGAGGTAATTTGGAAACTAGGACATAGACACGCGCATTTTGAGCCATGAAGGCTATTGAAAAGAAATTTCCATTATTCTCTTGGCAGGACATTGACACAATTCCAAAAAATGAAGGTATATATGGATTGGCCTATCTGATAGAGTGCTAGTAGGAGCTCTCAGGAGCAATTTATCAAGCTGATTTTTAAGTAGCCTCTAGAATCATGTAAAGGGCATAGAAATGACCTTTGGTGAGTGGTTACAGAGTTATTGGCAAAGTTCCACTAAGGCCTGATATTCCATCTTCAAAATTCAATTTTTTTTCTATCAGACTTCCAATTTTCATGTTGGGAAGGTTAACAATGTTAACTACTGTTGCATATTAATGCACAATAATACATATTATAATAACATAATTTATAAATACAGAAAATGATACATAAGGTAATACCATATATCACTGCATATAAGTACAGCATACAATCATTTATTGTATAAGTATAATTTCAAGTATGCTGCAATATTTCGTATCTTATATTATTATAATATTATAAATTAAGGAACTGGCTCTTTTTTTGAGAGGAAGTTTGACAGGAAGGAAGGCAGTGCCTAAATGAGGGGTGGGTACTGGCTGCTGATTAAAGAAAGCCACAGAGCTGAGGAATGGGAGAACTAAGTTCTGAATTGAGAGAATGGGGGTAAGAAGTGCAGATCAACAAACATTTCTTGAGAACCTACTCAATTAGATAATGGCATTTGTTGGGAGTGAAGAGGTGTAAAGGGCAAAGTTGAATAAGGCATTCCTCAGGGTTCACAGAGGTAGCAGAGTAAAACAGAACCCAGATTCTAGAGCCAGATAGCCTGAGCCTCAGTTTCCTCATCTGAAGAAGGTTAATATAACTTACTGCCCCATCTTGCACTATTCAGCATCATTGGCTGTGTTGACTCATCAGCATGCTATTGTCACAAGCACATCATATTCTCCCTCTGCATTTGAGGGTATGACCAGGTGATAAAAAATCCTGTCCCCAACCTTTTATTAAGCTTAATTCAGCATTATCTCGGATCACCAGCAGGTTAACATCTCCTCCCCCCACAAGCTCTCCATGCTCTTGATTTTAGAATGAGACTTAAAAGAATAAACTATCCCAGTACCCCGAGGAAGGAAGGTAACAGTAGACAAATCATATGGCTGGATAATGGTAGTTGTTTTGGGAAATAAGCTAGGTTGCTTATTTTATGTTGCTAAAGATAAATTCTGCCTTTAGTCTTCACTTCAACATATGTTGCTAAGATAACCAGAGAAGCCAATTGAAAGTTCGTACACAGACTTGACCCAATTTGTGCAATGACCTCTTCAATATAAAGGGTTTTTTAAGAAAAAACACAATTATTTTCGAAGGTGAAAAAAAAAGGTTGGGGCAAGGCTGCATTTCAGTGCAAAGGGAATATTTTATCAGTTTGTTAATTACTGCTAATGTAAGAAGGATTCCAACAGGTGCAGCTGGCCTGGAAGTTATTTATGATCCATTGAGAGTGGTAAGCAAGGACTGTTTCTTTTTAGAAAAAAAAAAAAAAGAACAGCAATTTTCTCTTAAATATTTTAGTGTCTTTTACTGACATGAATACACTATAAGTATGCAAAAGTATTTAAAAGGTGCAGTGCACAAAACCAGCTCTGAGAGGATGACCTTGGGAATTGTGGAAGCTTGGCTGGAGTATGTTGATTTCCTGGTAATAAAAAAAAAAATTATAAAAAGGATTTATCATAAAGTTCCTAGCAGGGAACTAGTGTGTCATGTCCTTAAAGCAGAGAAACTGCCTCACTATGGAAAATGTCATTTTCCTTCAGTGTCTTACATAATTAATTAGCTGGGCTGTGTTCAGGACCTAAAGGGTTTAGTGGAAATCTAGGTTGGGTTGTGGTGTGTGGTGTCTCTGAGGTTGAACAGGAATATGGAAACTATGGTTGGGATTTAGCACTAGAAATCATAGGCTCTAAGACAATCACTTAGCTCATTATCTTTGAGTTTTCCATAAAAGCAAAGAATACTATTTTCCTGGAAACAAAGGAGACTTTGGAGTCAAACAAATTTCAGTCTACACACGTTTTGCCATGAGCTGGTTATAAGGCCCTGAGACAGACACTTCCCTCTTCAAAGTTTGGCTTCATCAGAATGATGTTAATGATCCTACCCTGCAAGGTTTATGAACCTTAAAGTAATGTACGCATAGCACCTAGCAGAGAGTCCAGTCTATGGTGGGTGCTCATCAGATGATAATAAGAATTTTATTATATTATTATTTTACATTAGTCCTTTCCCTAGGAATAAAGATTCAGAACTAGAGAGATTTTCAACTATAAATCTAAATCAAGAAGCCTAATGCAAATGGAGTTTTCCTTCTGATTTCAAATGTGGGAAACAGGAGAGAAATTGAGATTTAAATAGCAAGTTCAGTATTAAAGAACTTGTAATAAATCAGTGCATTGACCCGATGTGTGAAATTTAGAACTATGCAGGTACAGCAGCCTTTTCTAGACTTTCTTGATTAGAAATAAAACCTGGCCTCTCTCAACTTGCTCCTCTAACCCTAGGGGGCCATAACAATCAGCAACCAGAGCTGCACGGCAGTAAGCTGAAGCAATTTGAAAATCTGGGAATAAAACCATAAGTCAGAATTTCTTCCTTCTAGAAGTACTTTCTTCATTGTGTTTGAATGTCAGAGAAAACACAGGGATAGTGTGGGCTGCGTACTTGTGGCAGCTTAAAGTTTAATGTACTCACTAATTATTGAGCCACTGTTCTCTTTGAAGGCTCTCGGCCCACAGACAGTAGAGATGACAGTCACAGATGATGGCACTGAACCTGTGTGAACTCCTTTAGGAGGTTCTTGGGGGCGGACCTCATGGGATTCTGCAGAAGGTGGTCTCTGGCCAATCATCTACTCTAGTTTTTGACTCCTCATTCTCTCCCACCAAACCTTAAAATGGTCTCTGACATGACCTCAGGATAATAATAATGTTAGTAATTATAGAAAGAATATATTTCTCTATATTATATTATTCTATATAATATATATTATATTATAATGTATAACATTATGGATCATTAATTATATGTGAAATATTGTTCTAGACCTTTCTGTGTGTTAAGTCATTTAATTCTCACAACAGCCCTATCATCATCCCTACTTTACAGATGAGGATACAGAGGCAACTTGGCTAAGAATACACAACTGAGACTGAATACCAAGCCATCTGGATCCAGAGCCATACTCATTTCCCCTACATCACTCTACATCAAAAAGACATTTAATGGGCTGCTTTTCCCAGTAGAAACAAGATATGGCCATTTGAGTAATGGTTGATTGGGTCATCCATAAAAGGGTTATGGTCAACAGAAATAATGAAAAAACAAAACAAAAAAACAACAACAAAAAAATCAACATGAGCAAAATATAAGAGGAGAAAGAAAAGCAAAAAGAAATAATATTTTAAAGACCCAGCACTTCAGTTTTTTTTTCTTTTCAATTCTTATTTCTAATTGTTTAGACAAAGATACACTTAATTCAAGTAACCTTTATGAATAAATCCCATTACTTCCTGGCTTGAAGCAGGAAATTTTGTCCTACAAAATTTATGGATTATTTAGTGGGCATCCCTGGGGAAATTAGTAGCTAAAAGATAGAAAATAAAGTAAACTCTGTATAGAAGCATGTATCTAGATATCTTTGAGATCATTTAATTTTGAAAACTTCAACAAAGTTTTTGACCAGGAATGAGAGAACCCAACTCAATTGTTTGTAAACATATTTCCTATGTTATCTCTTTTTAGGAACAGGAATAATAAATTCCTGACCCCTGGATTGGGAGGGTCAGAGTGAAAAATTGAGAGATTTTTACATCAAATTACACTTTTTGAAAATGAATGAAACTGTTTAGATTCAATGAACTCTTGAACTGTACTGTCCAATATGGTAGCCACTAGCCATAGGTGGAGAGACTGAATTGAGATCTGCTGGAAATGTACAATACAACTGGATTTCAAATACTTGTACATAAAAGAATGGAAAATAC
Source organism: Myrmecophaga tridactyla (assembly GCA_004026745.1). Lineage (NCBI taxonomy): Eukaryota > Metazoa > Chordata > Mammalia > Pilosa > Myrmecophagidae > Myrmecophaga > Myrmecophaga tridactyla. Next base: position 25,949 of record PVIY010035714.1, read on the forward strand.
TTCATTAATAATGTTTTGCTTTCATTACATGTTGAAATGATAATATTTTGGTTATACTTGATAAAAATTGTATCACTAAAATTAAATTCACCTGTTTCTTTTTA
>PVIY010035715.1:0-26044 GCA_004026745.1 Myrmecophaga tridactyla
ACTTAATTGGCTGGTGCTTAAATGAGAGAATGCAATGTAGCACAGCCTAAGCAGCTCGGCATTCCTCATCTCAGCACTTGCAGCTCAGCCCAGGCCTTTGGAGATGGAGAAAGAAGTCACCCCGGGGAAAGTTGTTGGAACCCAGGGGCCTGGAGAGAAGACCAGCAGAGACCATCCTGTGCCTTCCACATAAGAAAGAACTTCAGTGGAAAGTTAGCTGCCTTTCCTCTGAAGAACCAACAAAATAAATCCCCTTTTATTAAAAGCCAATCCATCTCTGGTGTGTTGCATTCTGGCAGCTAGCAAACCAGAACAGAGGCCAACATCACCAAAGCCAGATAAATATACCACAAGGAAAGAAAATTACAGACCATCTATAAATACAGATGCAAAAACCTTCAACAAAATACTAGCAAACCAAATCCAACAGCACATTAAAAGATGATGAAACACATGATCAAATAAGATTTATCCTAGGTATGTAATGATGTTTCAACATGCAATCAGTTAATATAATACAGTACCTTAATAGAAAAAAGGAAAATAAAACACATGATCATCTAATTGATGCAGAAAAGGCATTTGACAAAATCCAGCACACCTTCCTGATTAAAAAAAAACACTTTAAAAACCAGGAATTGAAGGAAACTTTCTCAATGTAATAAAGGATATATATTAAAAACTCACAACTAACATCATACTTAATGGTGAAAGATTGAAAGCTTTCCCTCTAAGATCTCAAACAAAACAAGGATCCCCTGTCACCACAGTTATTCAGCATTGTAGTTGTACAAGAGAAATAAGGTAAGAAAAAATAAAAGGTATCACACTGGAAAATAAGAAGTGAAACTTTCCCTATTTGCAGATTACATGATCCTATATAAAGGCATATATTGTTTAATTGAGCTTATTGTGCTTTGAAAATGTGTGTTTTATATACTGAAAATATTACTGTTCATCAACAATGTCACTGGTCACCCAAGAGCTCTAATGGAGATGTACAATGAGATCAATATTGTTTTCACACCTGCTAACACAACATCCACACTGCAGCTCATGTATCAAGAAGTCATTTTAACTTTCAAGTCTTATTATTTAAGAAATACATTTCATAAGGCTATATCTGAATTGATAGTAATTCCTGTGATGGATCTGGCCGAAGTAAATTGAACACCTGGAAAGGATTCATCATTCTAGATGTCATTAAGAACATTTGTGATTCATGGGAGGAGTCAAAATACAGACATAATAGGAGCTTGAAAGAAGTTGTTTTCAACCCTTATAGATGACTTTGAGGGGGTTCAAGACTCCAGTGGAGGAAATAACTGCAGATGTGGTAGAAATAGATAATTGAATTAGAAGTGGAATCTGACGATATGACTGAATTGCTGCAATCTTATCATGAAACTTGAATGGATGAGGAGTTGCTTCTTATGGATGAGCAAAGAAAGTAATTTCTTGAGATGTAATATACTCCTGGTGAAGATGCTATGGATATTGTTGAAAGGACAACAAATTATTTAGAATATGACATCAATTTAGTTGATAAAACAGTGGCAGGGTTTGAAAGGATTGACTTCAATTTTGGAAGAAATTGTCCTGTGGATAAAATGCTATCAAACAACATCGCATGCTACAGAGAAATCTTTCATAAGATGAAGAGTTGTTTGATACAGCAACTTCATTGTTGCTTTATTTTAAGAAATTGTCATATCAGTCAGCAACCATCAACATCAAGACAAGACCCTCTATCAGCAAAAAGATTATGACTACTGAAGCCTCAGATGATGGCAAGAATTTTTAGCAATAAAGTATTTTCTAAATTAAGGTATGTATTTATGTATTTTAGACATAATGCTATTGTATACCTAATAGACTACAATACGGTACATAACTTTTTTTTTTTTTTTGCATGGGCAGGCACTGGGAATCGAACCTGGATCTCCAGCATACAGTACATAACTTTTATATGTACTGGGGAACAAAAAAGCTTGTGTGACTCATTTTATTGTGTTATTCACTTCATTGTGGTGGTCTGGATCTGAACCTGTAGTAACCATGAGATATGCTTATATAGAACAGCCTAAAAAAAATCCACAACAAAGCTATGAGAACTAATAAAAAGAATTCAGCAAAATGGCAGGATACAAGATCATCATGCCAAAAATCAGCAGTGTTTCTATACAGTAGTGAGAAAGAATCTGAAGAGGAAATCAATAATAAAATTCCATATACACTAGCCAGTAAAAGAATCAAATGTCTAGGAAAAAGTTTAACCATGCATGTAAAGGATTTAAATACAGAAAACTACAAAACATTGCTGAAAGAAATAAAAAAAGAAGACTGAAATATATTGAAGGGCATTCTGTATTCATAGAATGGAAGACTAAATAGTGTCAAGATGTCAGTTCTACCCATAAAAAGATTCTGTGAACTCTAGTCAAAATTCCAACAGCCTTCTTTGCAGAAATGGAAAAGTCAACAATCTAATTTCTGTGAAAGGTAAGGGTCCTCAAATAGCCAAAACCATCTGAACAAAGAGGAACGAAGTTGGAGGACTCACACTTTCTGATTTTAAAACTTATTACAAAGCTACAGTAATCAAAACAGCATAGTACTGGCATGAGGACAGTCATAGAAACCAATGTAATTGAACTGAAAGTTCAGAAATAAACCCTCATATGTATGGCCAGTGGATTTTTGACAAGGGTGTTAATGGGGAAAAAAAGTCTCTTCAACAAATGGTACGGGGAAAACAGGATATCCATGTGCAAAAGAATGAAGGTGGACTCTTACATCACACCATATACAAAAATTATCTCAAAATAGATGAAAGACCTAAGTATAAGAGCCCAAACTATATGTTTTCTTCCTAGAGGAAATCTTCTAGAATCTTCTAGACCCTGCATTAGGCAATGGTTTTGTAAACTTTATATTAAAAGCAGAAGCAACCAGGGAAAAAATGGGTAAATTAGAATGATCAAAATAAAAACTTGTACATCAAAGGGCTTCATCATGAAGTAAAATGACAGCCCACATAATAGGATAAAGTATTTGAAACCTATATATCCAATAAATGTTTAATATCCAGATTGTGTAAAGAAATTCTACAACTCAACAGCAAAAAGACACACAACCCAATTTAAAAATGTGCAAAAGACTTGGCTAGACATTTCTCCAAAGAAGATATCCTAACAGCCACATGAAAAGATGAACAGTATTAGCCATTAGGGAAGTGGAAATAGAAAACACAATGAATGAAAAAACAAAACAAAACACAATGAGATAAATTTCACGCCCACTAGAATGAATATTATTCAAAAAATGGAAAATAGTGCTGGAGAGGGTGTGGAGAAATAGGAATACTCATTCATTGCTGCTGACAATGTAAAATGGTGCAGCTGCTGTGGAAGAAAGTTTGGCAGTTCCTCAGAAAGTTAATTATAGAATTACTCTATGACTTACCAATCACACTTCTAGGTATACACCCCCCAAAATTGAAAGCAGAGACAGATATTTGAACAGATATTTGCACATGATGTTCATAGCAGCATTATTCACAATTTCCAAAAGATGGAAGCAATCTAAGTGTCCATCAACTGATGAATGAATTAGTAAAATGTGTCATATACATACAATGAAATATTATTCAGCCATGAAAATGAATGAAATCCTGATACATGTTACAACATGGATGAACCTTGAAGACATTATGTTGAGTGAAATAAGTGAGACACAAAAAGACAAATATATGATCTCACTATGTGAAATAGTTAGATTAAACACATTCATAGAATCAGAAACTAGAATACAGGTTTATGAAGGGCTGGTGGGGGGGTGGTTTGGGGGAGTTAATGATTAATTGGTGTAGAGTTTCTGTTTGGGGCAATGGAAAAATTTTGGTATTGGATGGTGGTGATGGTAGCACAACCTTATTAATATAATTAACACTTCTTAATTAAACATTTGAATGCAGGTAAAAGAGGAAATTTTAGGTAGTATGTATGTTGTGAGATTAAAATTGAAAAAAAATTGTTCACTGTGTTTACCCTAATGTAAAAGTGGACTATAGGTAATCATATAATTATAATAATATTTTTTCATAATTTGTAACAAAGGTACCACATTAATGCAAAGGGTTAATAATAGGAAAAGTTCTGTGTATGAAGTGGGGTTATATAGCATCTCTATATTTTCTGAATGATTTTTCTGTAAGCCTATAACTTCTGTAATAAAAAAAACCTGACATATAAATATAGCCACAAAGATTAAAGTATTGAAATCTAGACAAAAGTCTGTGCCTCTAGCATTTTTTTAAAAAAAGATGAAACATATTAACCTGGGAATTAGGTGTCTGTGTGTCTGGAAGCTTTTCTTAGAAACTAGACAGGAATCTTCCATAGTGATGTTGTTCATAGGACAGAGTTGAATGATTATTGGGAATGGATCTTCAGTTTTATCTGTACTCAGTCTCCCATTCAAGGTTGGCAATCCTGGACAGTGCAAAATGTCAATGACTAATCATTTTCTCTTAACCCTTTTGCTGACCTTCAACCACTGCTAATACCTGGATATGCCACCCATAACAGACTTCAAAGAAGGAAATGATCCTTTATTGAATTATCTTTTTATGTCTTGCAGGCAATATATACAATACTTTAGTATATGTGATCTCAATAGGTTATTGTGACACTTGGTAAGGTAAGTATCATTATCTTCATGTTTATAAAAGAAGCCATCCAAATTTAGGTAATAATTGATAGAGCTAAACTCACAAGTCCCATGCTCTTTCCACCACTTTAATCTGAAATATGGCAAGACCTATGTGTCTCTTGCATTATTAAATTTCATGCAGGTTCTAGCAGGGCACCAAATACACAACAATCTTGCTTAGATTATATCATGAAAGCAAACAAATTGTGTATTAACAATTTTAGAGTGCAGAAAGTGCATTATTATAAAGCATTGTGAATAGTAAGGTTTTTCTTAGAAAACCCCAAAACCCTGGAACCAGAATTTCAATATCTGAGATATTTCCCATGTAGTGGAAATGTTATAGCTCTCCATTTGGGTGAAAATAATGCTTCATAAAGCCATGGTCATGACACAAACTGAATAGATCAGGAAATGATATCAATATATCAACACTCAAGTTACATCAGTATGCAGCAATTATAAGAGTCATCAGGATCTGAATTTGAATCTGCACTCTGTGTATTTGACCTTGGATTTACAATTATATTCTGATAAATCTGAAATATATCTCCATCCTGGATCTGTTCTCTAAATGCATTCATCCAACTGCACACTTGACATTTCCATTTGGATATTTAGTGGACATTTCAAACAACATTTTATTAAATCACATTTCTAATTTCCCCCTATAAACTTGCTAGGTACCTAGGAGGCGGTTAATGGCCTGCCTCCTGAGAAGGTCCATCCAGAAAAGAAAGAAGGACATGAGAAAGAAGGGACAAACTGGAGGTAAAAGGGAGAACACTGTAATAAAATCCTGCTTTAAACCTTTATGTTTTCTTGTGTAAAATCTTTGCTCTTAATTGCTTTGAAAGAATGGTCTAAGAATCAAATTTAGTAAATATGGAACATTTTAAAAGCTAAGTAATGATTGTATTTCAAACACAGGAGGACTACCAAAGATCCAAGACAGAGTGGGGACAAGAAACATCCCAGAAGAATACTTTCAGTGAAGAAGAATAAGTTCTACTTCATAGTCTAGTCTGTCTTCCATCCAACCCCATCCTACATACTGTAAGAGTCACCTTTCTAAAAGGCAGAGATGACCATGCTATTCTGCTGCTTAAAGCCAGAGAGGACACCCATTATCTATGAGCCCATACTCATTCTCCATAGCATAGCATTCAAGGCCCTTTGGAATCTGATCCTTATCCACCTGGCATTCTAGCGTTATTTTCTGTACTTCCCCTCAGTCCTCATGTTTTTGTCTGACATGTGAGCTAAGAATGGAGCTTGCATTTTTAAGTGGTTGAAAAAATTATTCATTCATGTATTGTCTCCGTGACTTTCACCCTACAACAACAGAGTTTAGAAGTTGTGAGAGAGATCTTATATGGTACAAAAATCATCTCTCCAGCCCTTTACAGAGAAAGTTTGCTGACTCCTGCTCAAGATGAACAATCTCATTCCTCATTCTCCAAATATTTCACGTCCTTTCTCAAAGCTGTAGTCCCTCAGGAAGTATGCCAGATTAAGGCAGCAGAAAATTCTGGGGTCAAAGAAAATTCATTTTGAGTGTGGTTTTGTCACTTTCTGATAGCACAATCCAGAGAAATCATTAACTTTACTAAGCTGCCATTTCCATGCCTGTAAATTTGGAAGAGTAACATATAACCTTGAAGGGTTTTGTGAAGATTAGTGAAATTTTAAATACATGTAACACTATACCAATAAATGTTAATTACTATTACTTTTTTTTTCTTTGGCATAGGCAGGCCCCAGGAATTGAACCCAGGTCTCCAGCATGGTAGACCAGAACTCTGCCACTGAGCCACCATTGCCTGCCCCTGTTATTACTTTTATTAGTACATTAATCCTCCAGTTAAAATGCTTTTCCCTGTTTTCTCTTCTTCATCAAATCTTAACCATGGAAGCCTTCTGTTATTCCCACTATTCCCTTCCCTCCTTTGGGTTGTGATAACATTTTGAATGTGCTTCAATTACTGCCCATACCTGTACGGGCACACACACCTGTCTGTGGAACTCCCTAAAGGTGGAGACTATGTCTTACTCACCTCTCTAACTCCAGTACTTAGCACAGGGTAGGGTAGGGGTTAATAAATATTGACTGAATGATTTAATGAGTTGTGCCAATGGCCTAAGAGTGAATTAGCTGCAACACTGTACTTTCAGCCCAAGGGTTTCTCAGTCACTTTATTTTACAAAACTACCCTTAAAGTCTTCTTCTTTGAGGACTTCCACCTTGGTTATTCACTCCCAGTGCAACCAAAAGCCTCTCTGTCAATATGTTAACTAAAATGAATAAATCTTAAGCAAAAAGCAGGAAGCATGAAATCAAGAACACATGGACAGCCCTTATATTATCTTTCTCAAATGCTTCTTTCTCAGTCATAGTCTGTGCCACTTGAAATGGTATTTAGGTGAGGGGCAGGGCAGGGAGAGAACCCATTCTCATTGAGCACCACAGACCAGTCACTTTATATCCAAGATAAGATAATGGTTAAGAGCATCGGCACTGGAATCAGATCTGGTTTCTAGTCCTGATTTCACCATTAATTAGCAGGGTGACCTAACCTTCCTATGCCTACTTCCTTTTCTATAAACTAGTGATAGTGATAGTACCTATCTCATAGGAATGTCATCATGATTAATTGATTATTAAAAAAAGAATAGCTATTATTATATTATTTTATCCTCCCAACTCTTTCTCTTAACTTCTGAAATTTTAGGAAAGAGGAAAAGATTCAGATACTCGTTTTAGAAAGAGATTCAAAGAGGGTAACTCACTTGCTGTTGCCCAGCTATTAAAGGACACAATTTATGTGTATTTTTCTCCAAAGATCTCACTTAACTGGGCTCTGTTGCTTCTGTACCATCCACAGATGATCCCGTGCCAGAGCTATGGCTGACAGCGAACCAGTGAGAGTGGCCTTTCCAGGCCACATGAAGGTTTTCTCCTTCATGTCCCTTACTTATCCTCCTACTCTGATCACAGGTCCAGTACATATCCTTTCTCCATACCTGTGGCTTGAATCTGCCTTGGGCAGCCCCAACACCTATAGCCTGGCTTATAAGGGGTCCTATTTCAGTTATTCTACAGAAGTCACTGTATCTCAGCAGCTCCTTAGGGGATACCCTGGTTGGTGTATTAATGAGGCCCATGGGTGTCAGGTATAAGGGAGTCACTAAGGGTTAGTTAAATGGATTCCAGTGTCACCTCTGTAGCCTTCTGCTCCTGAGGGATCCATTACTCAGGAGAAGGTTTAGCAATGAGGGAACATTCAAGATGAAGGATTGTATGGGCCCCAAAGGAAACTCCAGAATGAGAGAATGAGAGCTCCAAGAAGGATATGGAAATTGGCCATTTCCTCAGGTAGACCCCGTTGGAGTCCTTAATTGAGTGCAGGAAGGAGCCCAACACCAGAACCCAAGTTTAAGCTGTTCCATTGGTCCCACCTGTGGTCTTATTTGAGTTTACTGTACTTGGGCCTTCCATAGAAAAAGATTGTCAGAACTAGAAAGCCCTTAGGTCTTGTCTTCCTAGATAAAAATTTTTGCAGTGAGGAAACTGAATCCCAGTGTCCAGAATTAATTTGTTGTAAGTCACACAGGCAGAACTAGGACTAGAAGCCAGGGATACTTATCCCATTGTGTAATGTTGTCTGACCTTTCTAGTGTATGCCACTAAAGATTGAGCTATTTTCAAATCTGCCTTTGAAAATAGCTACTTCCTTTTGCTATGCCTGCACCATCTACTCTTAGCTCTCCTTCCTGGGGCCCAGGGAAATCTCCTCCTATCTTTGTCACCACTGTCTAAAGTATAAAGTGAGTGTTCAGGCAATATAGGCATTGAGTAGAAGTGGGGTTAGCAAGTGATGGGAGATGAAACTGGAGAAATCATCAAGAAACAGATAATGGAGGATCATATAGGCAAGGCTAAAGAATTTATGTTATATATGGAGGGCATCAAGGAGCCATTGAAATTTATTATTTGAGAGAGTGAGTGACATGGTGCAGTGGCATGCTGAAATGGATTCACATCAGCTCATGGGTTTCAGTTTTACTCATCTCTTTCCAACTTTGTGTTCAGTTACATCACATTGGTAGCTTGAATTTGCTCATCTTGGGAGTATTTATACCAAACAATTTGGCAAACACTACAGATCAGGATTGGATATTTTTTTTTCAGACAGCTGGTTTTAAATTTTACCAGCATACCATGGCACTATCAGAATAGTGTTTTATAAAGATAGATAGACAATTTGGATAATGGGATTGAAGGGAAGAAAACTAAGTGTGAGGTTATTAAAATGGTTGAAGTGAGAGATTATTAGGCTTTATTGGCCAGGAAGAGTAGAGGGAACAGATTGGAGAGAACTGAGTTCAGTGGTGACTAATTAGATGTGGGATTTCTTTGTGCTACTGGGTGGATGATGGTACCATCCATTAGGTGGGAAACCCATGAAGGAAACAGGATTGAAGTGATTGGAAGTGAGTTCCATTTCTGAGTTGTTGAGTTTTGTTCTAGTTTGCTAGCTGCCAGAATGCAACACACCAGAGATGGATTGGCTTTCAATAAAAGGGGATTTATTAAGTTAACGTCTAGTTCTTCATAGGAAAGGCAGCTAACTTTCAACTGAGGTTCTTTCTTACGTGGGAAGGCACAGGTTGATCTTTCCTAGCCTTCTCTCCAGGCCTCTGGGTTCCAACAACTTTCCCCAGGGTGATTCCTTTCTGCATCTCCAAAGGCCTGGGCTGAGCTGCAAGGTCTGAGATGAGGTATACTGAGTTGCTTGGGCTGTGCTATGTTGATCGCTCTCATTTAAGCACCAGCCAATTAAATCAAACATTGTTCATTGCAGCAGGCATGCCTCCTAGCCAACTGCAGATGTAATCAGCAACAGCTGAGGTTCACGTGCCATTGGCTCATTTTCACTGCAATAGAACTAGGCACCTTCACCTAGCCAAGTTGACACCTGAACCTAACTATCACAAGTTTGAACTGAGATGTTCAGTTGAGATGTCAGTCAGCAGATGGGCATAGATGTATGTCTGTTAGTTTTGGGTCATAGAGAAATAGAGTTACTATATTGAGTCCCAATATTCTAATGGATTTGACTTTAATGACAGAGGACGTTAGAATTTCCCATCCATCTTATCCACTCACTCCCATCAAACATATTTGTTTGTTCTCTGATGTTGGACGTTAGTCTGGAAATCTTCATCTAACCCCTTGGTTGCTCTGTAGTATGCAATTTTAAAAAAAATATTTTTATTGACAAATCCTCACACACATATGTGTCCATACACGGTGTACAATCAATGGCACACAATATCATCACATAGTTGTGTATTCATCACCATGGTCATTTTTAGAAGATTTGCAACACTCTAGAAAAAGAAATAAAAAGAACAAAGAAAAAACTCACACATCCCATATCCCTCACCCCTCCCTCTCATTGATTACTAGTATTTCCATCTACCCAATATATTTTACCTTTTATCCCCCCACTGTTTATTTATTTATTTATCCATATTTTTTTTTTACTCATCTGTCCATACCCTGGATAAAAGAAGCATCAGACACAAAGTTTTCACAACCACACAGTCACCTTGTATATTGTTATACAATCCCCTTCAAGAAGCAAGGCTACTGGAACACAGCTTAACAGTTTCAGGTACTTCTTTCCACCACTTCAATACACCATAAACTAAAAAGGAGATATCCATATAATTCATAAGAATAATCTACAGGATAACCTCTTGATTCTGTTTGAAATCTCCCAGCCACTGAAACTTTATTTTGTCTCATTTCTCTGTTACCCCTTTTGGTCAAGAAGGCTTTCTCAATTTCATGATGCCAGGTCCTGGTGAATCCCTGGAGTTCTGTTCCACATTGCCAGGGAGATTTAATGTTCCATGTAGAGGGGGGAGGGCAGTGAGTTCACTTCCAAATCAGCTTAGAGAGAGATTCCACATATGAGCAACAAAAGAGGTTCTTTGGGGATGACTCTTAGGCATACTTATAAGTAGGCTTAGCCTATCCTTTGCAGAAATAAGTTCCATAGGGGCAACCCCCAAGATAAAGGGCTCAGCCCATTGATTTGTTTGTCCCCACTGCTTGTGAGATATCAGGAATTGTCTAAATGGGGAAGTTGAATATTTCCTCCTTTCTCCCCAATTCCCAAAGGGGATGTTACAAATACTTCTTTATTCATTGTGCAAATTACTCTAGGATATATCAGAGCATCCCACTAACCTGGACAAACCAACAAGATCTCACACCCTATTCAAGATTCCATGTACTTATGGTGCTCAACTAAATTGACCATACAAGTTAAATTAGGTAATGTGCTACCCAAAATATAAATTTTGTACCAGCTAAACATCTCTTCCCTTTGATCTCACATAGAAGTTTAAGTTTTAAAATATGGACCATAACATCCTTTACCCTGTATTTTGAACTACCCCAGTCCTATCCACAGCAGCTTCATTCATCATATCTCTAATTGAAGTCTCATCCCTTTTTCAACTTTTTAAACAGTTCCTGTATGGGGTTCTGCTGACTTTCTTGGCTTTGGAGATCTAACTCTGAGTCTCAGATGTCACATAATTACCTGAAGTTTCTGGGAATGACCAAATTATATACAAACAGCTCAGGATCTCAGACTTTAGAAATAATAGTTACACCTCCTGAATACACATGACTGCAATAAGAGTTTACAGTCTAGGACCCTTCACAATAGGCCCCAACTTGATAACCCATGTTCTCGACTTCAGTTCACTGAGTTTTTATATTACAGTTAGTCTATGTGAGAGAGCCATGATAATATTTGTCCTTTCACTTCCAACATTTCATTCAACATACAGTACTTAAGATTCACTCATCTAGTTGCATGTTACACAATTTCATTCCTTTTTGTGGCTGCTCAGTAGTCCATTGTATGTATACACCACAGTTCCCCCTTCCATTCTTCTGTTGTTGTGCTCTTAGGCCACCATCATCCATTGTGAATTGGGAACATTGCTGCCGTAAACGCCAATGTCCATTAGTGTCCCCACACTCAGTTCCTCCAGGTATAACCTGAGCAACGGGTCGCAGGATCATATGGCGACCCCACCCCTAGCCTTCTGTGGAATCACCACACTGCCTCTGACAGTGAATAAGTACATCTCTTTCTCTGCATTTTCTCTAGCACTTGTTTCTCTCTGTTCATTTTTAAATAGTTTTATTCACACATCATGCAATCTAACCTAAGTAAATAGACATGCCTTCATCACCATAAATCTATATGAAGACATTTCCTTTTCTTCCACAAAGAACCCATACCCTTGCCCCATGCTCCCCACCTGTTGACATTTAGTTTTAGTATGATGCCTTTGTTATACTCAGTGGAAGTAAATTTCAATGTTACTGTTTTCTGTAGATCCTAGCTTATACTGGCTATCCTTTTTCCTTTATACCATCCATTTTAAACAGTATTGACACTCATTTGTTCTCTCTCTGTAGTATGCAGGTTTGATTTATACTTAGACATAAATGAGTACGTTTTCCCTTTTAGACAATTCATTATTTGGAGTTATTTATGTCTTTTGTCCTCCTCAAGAAAGGACCATAGGTGAACTGCCCAGATTTAGCTTGGCCTTCACTAAGGAACTTAATCATCTCTGGAGAGAATAGAGTTGAGGAAATATTTCCATACCCTGCAATATACAGTTCCAGTAACATTTGCCAAGAAGCCAAGGAGAAGATGATATTTTAGGCAAGAGGCATCAAATAGTGCTGAGTACCATGGAGTTCATTTAGCACGAAGACTTTTAAGCTGAAATGGATCATGACACAGCAAAAACTTGCCTTTTAAATCAGTTGAAGATGCATCTCATGTTTTAACTCTGCTTTATTTATATATCAGTTCACATTAAGGCAGTCATTTTTCGATCTTGATATTAGAAGGAAATGTCGAAACGAAGATGAATCAGGTTATGGATAATTTCATTTTTATTTTAGTCTTTTCCCAAATCATTTTTTATAAGCTATCTGTATGTGTCTCCTTTTGGTCCTGGGCCTGATTCAGTTTATTTTAGTTACAATTGGCATAAAATTTGTATCCAGTGAAATACACAGATCTTAGATATATAATCATAAATGCATATGTATCTAATATGTGAAGCAAAAATTGATAGAAGTAAAAGGAAAAATAGGCAATTTCACAATCATAGCAGCAATTGTAACACTTCTTTAATAGCATTTGATAGAACAGTTAGTTGAAAATCAGTAAGGATACAGAAGATCTGAAAAACAATGTCAGTCCTCCTGATCTAATTGACATTTATAAATCTTTATAGCCAATAAAAGCATTCTTTTTAAGTTCACATGGAATGTTCACCAACAGACCACATATTAGGCCATAAAACAATTTCAAAAGAATGAAATCTTACCAGGCATGTTCCCTGAAGACAATGAAATTAAATTAGAAATAAACAAGATATTTATAAAAGCCCTAAATATGGAAAGTTAAACAACATCTTAAAAAATTGTTCATGAATCAAAGAAAATATCACAAAATAAATGTGAAAATATTTTGAATTGATTGATAATAAACAACAACATATCTAAATCTGTGGGATGTAGCTAAAACCATGCTTAGAAGGAAATTTATAGATGTAAATATTTACATTAGAAAAGAAGGAAGGTCTTTTAAAAATATCTAAGTTTCCACCTAAATAAACTAAAATCAATTGAAGAGAAATGGGCAAATTAATGAAACTAAATGGGGCCAAGGAAGGACCCAAGCCTTTTTCTTGAGACTTCAAGAATCCCACAGGAGGCTCTCCTGTGCCCCTGGGGAAGTCTTTCTAGGGAGGTGGTCACAGTTTCATAAATTCTCCACTAAATTAGGAAAAACTGATGTGAGGATTCCCAGGAGCCCTGGGTAGAAAATGGGTCTTCTGTTGCATTAAATCCAACCATATGCAGCCTACTCTACCTCTGGCTTATCTCTCAAACCTGCCTTTCCTTCTCCAACCACACTGAAACCACCCTATTCCAGGCCACCATCTCTCTCTCTCTCTCTCGATATGTAATCAATAACTCACAATATCATCACATAGTTGTATATTCATCATCATGATCATTTCTTGGAACATTTGCATCAATTTAGAAAAAGAAATAAAAAGAAAACAGAGAAAAATTCATACATACCATACCCCTTACCCCTCCCTTTCATTGATCACTAGCATTTCAATCTACTAAATTTATTTTAACATTTGTTTCCCCTATTATTTATTTATTTTTAATCCATGTGTTTTGCTCGTCTGTTGATAAGGTAGATAAAAGGAGCATCAGACACAAGGTTTTCACAATCACACAGTCACATTGTGAAAGCTATATCATTATACAATCATCTTCAATAAACATGGCTACTGGAACACAGCTCTACATTTTCAGGCAGTTCTCTCCAGCCTCTCCATTACATCTTAACTAAAAAGTTGATATCTATTTAATGCATAAGAATAACCTCCAGGATAACCTCTCAACTTTGTTTGGAATCTCTCAGCCATTGACACTTTATTTTGTCTCATTTCTCTCTTCCCCCTTTTGGTCAAGAAGGTTTTCTCAATCCCTTGATGCTGAGTCCCAGTTCATTCTAGAATTTCTGTCCCACGTTGCCAGGAAGGTCCACACCCCTGGGAGTCATGTCCCACGTAGACAGCGGGATGGCAGTGATTTTCCTTGTCATGTTTGCTGAGAGAGAAAGGCCACATCTGACCAACAAAAGAGGTTCTGTTGGGGGTGACTCTTAGGCCCAATTTTAAGTAGGCTCAGCCTATTCTTTGTGGGGTTAAGTTTTATATGAACAAACCTCAAGATTGGGGGCTCAGCCTATTGCTTTGGTTGTCCTCAAGAATTCTTCACTTGGGGAAGTTGAATTTTCCCCTTTTCTCACCATTCCCCCAAGGGGACTTTACAAATACTTTTTTATTCACTGTTCAAATTACTCTGGGATTTATTGGGGCATCACTCTGGACAAACTTATGAAATCTTATGCCCTACTCAAGGTTCCATGTACTATGGTGTTCAATTAAGCTGTCCACATTATGTATAACTATATACAAGTTCCTAAGTTATATTAAGGAATGCACTAGTCAAAACATAAATTTTGTACCAAATAAACATTTTTTGCTTTAGTCTCACACATAAGTTAAAGTTTTAAAATATGAATTACCATCTATTTTCAACACCCTGCAGTATTCACATTACATTGTTCTTCCTCATGCAAAACATTTTTAAATTTGTGCATTTAGTCACTAAATGTACACTCTAGGCATTCCTAAATTATACCATCTCAGTCTTTATTGTCTATCTTTCCTTTTGATTTCATTTGTGCCCCCAGGTCAGGTCACCATCGCTTGTTTGTACTATTAAAAATGACCTGTCAGTTGTTCTCGTTATTCTATTCTCCATGGGCCTCTGAATGATCTTTTTAAATATAGAATGGACCATTTACATTATAATACCTTTAAGGTAGCAATTTGGCCATAGGTTTTGAACATTGAGAATGTTCTCCTAGGAATCTATCTGAAAAAAAAATTCAGCTAATGATTTATGCCAGAGATGATCATTATAGCACTATTTATAATAGAAGAAAACAAAAACAAATATGAGGATTGTTGGTTATTGTTTTAATTTGTTGCTTGCTGGAATGCAATATCCCAGAAATTGAATGGTTTTTAAAAAGGGGAATTTAATAAGTTGCTAGTTTACAACTTCTAAGGTCGATATAATGTCCCAGTTAAAGCAAGTCTATAGAAATGTCCACTGAAAGGCATCCATGGAAAGATACCTTGGTTCAAGAAGGCTGTTGAAGTTTAGGGTCTCTCTCAAGTGAGAAGGCACATGGCGAACAGGGTCAGGGTTTCTCTCTCATCTGGAAAGGCATATGGCGAACATGGCATCATCTGCTAGCTTTCTCTACTGGTTTCCTGTTTCATGAAGCTTCCCCAGGAGGGATTTTCCTTCTTCATCTCCAGAGGTCGCTGGCTGGTGGGCTCTCTACTTCTCGTGGCTATGTTGTTCTGCTCTCAGAATCTCTTTGAATCTCTGGCTTTCTCCAAAATGTTTCCTCTTTTATAAGATTCCAGGAAACTAATCAAGACCCACCCAAATGGGTGGAGACACGTCTCCACCTAATCCAGCTTAACTACAACTCTTGATTGAGTTACATCTCCAGGGGGGTGATCTAATTATAGATTCAAACATATAGTACTGAACAGGGATTAGAAAAATGGCTGGATTTATAAAATGGGATTAGGATTATGTTCTAGTTTGCTAGCTGCTGGAATGTAATATATCAGAAACAGAATGGCTTTTAAAAAGGGGAATTTAATAAGTTGCTAGTTTACAGTTCTAAGGCCAAGAAAATGTCTCAATTAAAGCAAGTCTATAGAAATGTCCAATCTAAGGCATCCAGGGAAAGAAACCTTGGTTCAAGAAAGCCGATGAAATTCAGGATCTCTCTCTCTCAAATGAGAAGGCACATGGCGAATACAGTAAGAGTTTCTCTCTTGGTTGGAAGGGCACATGGAGAACATGGCATCATCTGCTAGCTTTCTCTTGGCTTCCTTTTTCATGAAGCTCCCTGGGAGGCGTTTTCCTTCTTCGTCTCCAAGTGTTGCTTGCTGGTGAACTCTGCTTCGTGGTGCTACAGCATTCTCTGCTTTCTCTGAATCTCTCTCATTCTCCAAAATGTTTCCTCTTTTGTAGGACTTTAGAAAGTAATCAAGACCCATCCAAATGGGTGGAGACACGCCTCTACCAAATCCAGTTTGACAACCGCTCTTGATTAAATCACATCTCCAGGGAGATGATCTAATTACAGTTTCAAGCATACAATGCTGACTAGGGATTAGAAGAAATGGCTGCCTTTACAAAATGGGATTAGGATTAAAACATGGCTTTTCTAGGGTACATACATCCTTTCAAACCAGCACAGTTATTCTCTCTAATACAATCATTTTCAAAGAGATTTTCAAGTTGTGGGGAAATGTTCACATAAGAAATGGTGACACTGAGAGGTTGAGAACCTCAGCAAAGTTTTTGGTGGTCTTAGGGGGTGCAGGCAGGGCTGAGGGGACAAAAACTGGATTTAAGGCAGCCCCAGGAGAAGGGTCTTGGTAAACGTTATAGACTTTCTGGTTTCAGGGGACTGTGAGTAAGGGTGAGCCAGAAATACTCCAATAAATGCAAAGACTGACACTCAGCTTTGAATCTGCTCAACCCTCTAAGGCTTTAGATAATCTTCCACTGCCCTAGCTGCCTGTCAGAAGCAGAGGTAAATCTACTCTGAAGCAAAATAGCTTCATCCAAACAAATTAAATTATTGCTACGGTGTTTTTTTTTTGTATGCATAGTGCCTGGCATTTAATAAAAAATTGCCAGGTTAGCAAAAAAGATAAGAGTTTATTGAAAATTAAGAAAGAGAGAGATAAAAAGAATAGACATGGACCCACAGGAAATCTAGATATTGAAGCTATAAGGCACCAACTTGAAAATAACTATGATTAAATGATAAGATGGAGAATTTCAGCAGAGACCTGGAAACTCTAAAATGTAATCAAACAGAAATTTTAAAACTAAAGATATAAATTAAGAATTCATTATTGGGTTTAGTAGAGTAGACATAATTGAATAGAAAAATTAGTAAACTAGAAATCAAGTAAAAAGAAAATGTACTAACTGAAGCACAGTGAAACAAAAAGATGGAAAATATAAATGTGTAGGAGATATACAGTTCATGGCGAAAGGCTACAGAACACTGTCTATATATGATCTGAATAATGTACAATGATATGTAGTGATGTGAGGCAATAAACAAAGATTTAAAAATGATTAACTCCGCAGTGGAATTTGAGGTATGGTTTAGACACTTATCCATTTTTTCTGTATTTTACAACTTTTCTGTAATTAGTGTGTATTATGGTTATAATGAAGAAAAGGCTTGATTTCCCTCTCCCCTCAAAAGCCACTTATGTTTACAGTGGCATTTCTCAGCATTCAGTTTTAGAGAATACTAGTTTCTTTGGCTAATAAATGTTCCAGGAAGAAAGCATTCTGTAATCAAACATGTTTGGGAAATACTGTTTACAACAGAGTTAACATCTTTCTTATTTTCAATAGTTTATTATTCATCTATTTGCTTACTTATCGCTATCGGACTTCTCAGTGTCTTTAATATATAATAGTGCATTTTGAAACACCAAGAAAGGAACAGAGTACTTAGTGTTTCTGAACCTATTTCAGCACAAAAGCCTTTCATTGCAGAGTGTGTCACAGGACCAGAGTTCCAGGGAAGGCTCCTTGAAAAATGCTGATCTTCAGGGAGCGGGGACTGTAAATTCTGTAGCCCAGCACTCCAGGTCTTTTTGTCACATGTACTCCTCCTACTTGAGCCTGCGATCCAGCCATCCTGACCATTCTCTGTAATTTTTGTGTATCTAGGTCTTTGAACATCTTGTCTCTTCTGTCTGGAATAACCCAATCTCTGCCTGTCTGCCTTTTCATCCAATCAGCAAACCCCTGCTCGTGCTTGGAATATATAACAGAAATATGGCTCATCTGTGAAGCCTGGCCCACCTCCTCACCACTAACTCATTATTTTTTTTTGCATGGGCAGGCACTGGGAATCGAACCCGGGTCTGGGGCATGGCAGGCGAGAACTCTACCTGCTGAGCCACCGTGGCCCGCCCCTCACTAACTCAGCGTTTTGAACATGTCTCCAACAGCCCACTTAGCACCTTATGGCATCCTGGTCTTAGTGCGTGTCTTTTCCCCAGGACCTAGGATTAGGCTTGCCAGAAAGAGGGCGTCAGTGCATGTTTGATGAATGAATGACAGCAGTCTCATAACTGTCTTTTCTCTGCCGGGACAACAAATATTTTTCAAGTCATGCTTATTTCTTTTTTCTTTTTGGCATGGGCAGGCTCTGGGAATCAAACCTGGTTCTCCAGCATGGCAGGCGAGAATTCTGCCACTGAGCCACCATTGCACCAACCACTCATTTCTTTTTGATATAAAAAATTTATGTGCTGATTGTAGAAATTTTAGGAAGTCAAGAAAAGTAGGACAAAAATAAAATCACTTATTATCTTACTACCTAGAGATAACTAGTGTTAACATGTTAATGTATGTACTTTCATACTTTAAAAGATGAATGTATGCATATTTTATAAAGCTTAAATTAATTTCTTACACAGAATTTTATATCTTGATTTTTTCACCTAATATTACATTATACTTTTCAATGAATAAATATTATTTCAAAACATATTTGTCACATATTTCATAAAGTTAATATGCCATATTTATAACTGTGTCCAATAATTCTTTGATGGAAAACTTTGTACATAAAACTTGGTCTGCATTTTTTATTTTTCTTTAAGACAGAGTCCTAGAAGTGAAATTTCTAGAGCCAAGTATATGAACATTGTAAAGCCCCATGATACATATTGTTACATGCTTTCCATTTGTTGATAGTTTTATTAAATGAATTAATATGTATAACATTTTAAAATCTCTATTTGATACATAAATGTTCAATAAATAGAACGTTCATTTAACAGATATATTGAGCACTAGTCTAGAAAGGTAGAACCAATTGTACCTTTACCAGCTTTGCATGTTACATCATTTTTTTTTTTTTTTTTTTTTGCATGGGCAGGCACCAGGAATTGAAACTGGGTCTCTGGCATGGCAGGCGAGAACTCTGTCTGCTGAGCCACCGTGGCCCGCCCTGCATCATTTTTTTTTCTAAAATCGGCTAGTTTCTTAGAAGAAAAATGATATTTCTCACATTTCACATTTATCAGTTTACATTTATCAATAAGAATTTTCATATGATTATGGTTGAACACCAAAATTTAATCCTTCTTATCTCCCTTCCCCCTTTTTAATGGCCACTATGTCCTACCTTTTGCCTGTCCTAATTCATTTTCCCCAGTACACCAGCTTTATCCTCTGTCTGGCTTTTCCTGTAGAGTCTTCATTCATTCACCCTTAAAATATTTGTTGAAGGCCAGTGTGTGGGATTATGGTGCTAGGAGCTGAGGGTACAGCAGTGAACTGGACAGCCATCATGGAACATAAGCCACATGTCATAGAGTGCTTTGGAACTCTAACTCCCTCTTTGGGATCAAGAGAAGGCTTCTTTGAAGGGCTGCAGTTAAGAAGCAAAGACCTGATGAATTAACAGGATAAAGGGGTCAGCTAGATGTGGGCTGGGGTTTAGGTGGAGGTGAGAGGGTATTTCAGTTAAAGGGAACAACATATGTGGAGGCCTGGGAGCATATGGTACAGTCAAGACAATGAGAGAAGTCCAGTTTACTTGAAATGACAGAAGGAGGGGCAGAGTAGCCTGAGATGTGTCTGGGCATCTTAGATCTAGCAGGGCTAGATCACACCTGACATTAAACATGACTCAGCCATGCCAATTTTTCTGTTATCTGAATATCTGGTCTAAGCACACAGCCTTTTGTAAGTCATGAACATGGCATTTATTCATTCTTCCTACTGAGTAGGGAGTCCTCTGATGACTTTACCTTTCTTTCCAGTTAATTTAATACTATGTGTGGCTTCCAGAGGGTAATGAACCTTTCTCAGGATTCAGCCATAGGGCACACCCCAGGTCTATTCTCTTTGACTCAATAATAGACTTCTAATGGCTCAATATCCCCTCTATTGTTAACCACCTAGACCCCAGAATAAACAGGAACTAAAGGATTGATGTGCCTGGAAGCTATTTCATGATGTCTGGTTCTGTCAGTCAAATGGCAGGCTGTCCCCCAAGGGCCTGTGTAGAGTTGGAATTTGGGGCTGAGGGGGAGCATGTACAGATGCTGCTGGGTCATGTGAATGAGTGTTTAGGGCATTGACTACATCATGAATCCTGTTTCTCTATCCCCTAGCTGTCCTTCTGGAAGCTCATTCTGGGGCCCTGCCCCAGCCTGTCACCTTGAGGAATGCCCTCTTCACGTCCTTGTTCCGGAGGCTGTAGATGATGGGGTTGAGAAAGGCTGAGATGACATTGTAGAATAGAGCCAGTTTCTTGTCCTCTTCTGGGGAGGCCTCAGAGCCAGGCCTCATGTACATGACCATGGCTGGCACACAGAACATGGTGACTACAGTGATGTGGGAGGCACAGGTAGAGAAGGCCTTGAGCTGTCCCTGGACTGACTGGATCCTCAAGATGGCAATGAATATATTGACATAGATGACAAGGATGAGAGAAAGTGGGACCAGGATGACACTAAAGCCAAGAATGAAGTCTATCCAGTCATTGAGTGAGGTGTCAGCACAGGCCAGCTTTAAGATGGCAGGGACTTCACAAAAGAAGTGGTTTATCTTGTTGGGGCCACAGTAGGGCAGATGCATGGCAAAGACAGTGTAGATAAGGGCAGCAATAACACCCCAGAGTCCACAGAAGATGACCATTACCCTGCATAGCCTCGTGCTCATGATAGCCTTGTACCTGAGTGGGTGACAGATGGCCACATACCTATCTATAGACATCATGGCAAACAGCCAGGACTCGGTGATGCCAAACATCAAGAAAATGAACATTTGGGCAACACATCTGGCAAAAGAGATGGTTTTCTTTGGGCTGGCCAGATGTGCTAACATCTGGGGCACAGTTGTGGTGGTATAGCCCAGATCCAACATGGAAAGGATGCCAATAAAGAAGTACATGGGTGTGTGGAGGTGTGAGTCTAGGCAGATGAGGATGGTGATCAAGCTGTTGCCCAGGATAATCAGCAGGTAGGTGATCAGGAAAGTAGAGAAGAGTAAAGGAGTGGTCCAGGGGATTAGGGAGAAGCCCAGAAGGATGAATTCAGTCACAGAGGACTGGTTGGGCTCTTGCATTTTGTTCTACTTCTTAATGAAAAAGAAAGGCACCAATTCAGAAAAGGCACTACCTAAGCAATGAAACAGGACTGGGATTATTGATGAGATTGGGAAAGTGGTCCACGTTCAATTGTGATGAACACAATGACTCCCCCAAACAAGGCAGCCTATTTTACCAGGGTCTGCTTCTGACTCACCAACAATTACCCACCTCAGCCTCAGTTTCCTCAGCTATCCAATTAAAGTTTTGGGATAGCTGCTTTCTAATTCTCCTGATTTTCCTCTTCTTCTTAGTAGAGCTTTTAACTTGCATTCATGTAGGCAGGAGTTTCAGGATAAACAACAGTGTATAGACTCTATGCAAAAGGCCAAAGTCCAAGAGCCTAAAACAGTGAAAGAATCCACTTGGTCCTTTTGAAGATATTGATCTATTTTTCCACTTTTATTTTACCCTCAATCTGTCTCCAGGCTAGGATAGCTCTCTGACTGCCCACCAACCCCACCTCAAGCAATGCTGTATTAGAAGGAACACTGAAGTCCAAAAGTTGGCTCTATAATTTACTGAGTAAACAACTTTGAACAAGTCCTTTATCCTTCCCGCATCCTTTGATCCCATTTCCTCTAGTTTGAAATGAGAATAATTATCTCTTTTTCACCCTTTTGCTGTAAGGATTGAATGATATATTGGCATGAAAAGCACCATGAGGAAAGCCTAGCACCACAGTTGATGCTCAATAAATGTTAGTTGTATTTCTGGGTGGCACTCCATACACAAGGCTGGATATCAGGCTCAAATTATGGAAGCAACCATCCTAAGAAGTCATTTCATCATGCTTGATGCCCGCAATAATATGTCTATCCTCCATTGTTCCTCTCTACTAATGCCAACATTTGATTCACCATCTTTTAGTTTCTCCCTGACTCTTAACTGTTTTTCAACTTAACCTTCCTGCATCTCAATTTCTTCATGGATAACAGGGAAAGAACACCTTTACTGAAGAAATATCATATGCATGGTGCATCCTTGTTACTTAGGGAATGGAAGCAATCTTGATGCTACAATATTATTTCTGCCCCTGGTGCCAATTCATCTAACCACAAACCACTTGTTCCACAATTTGCTTGTTCTCATTTGCATTACCAAAATGAACCTTCACAAGAACCTGTGTCTACATTCAGTACTTTAGATGGTTTCTTGCTTTTGGCCCAAAGGGCTGCACACAGCTAGAACATCCTATATGCCAGGCACTTTGCCAAGACCTTCACAGGCATTATTAGATAGCAGGAAGGTAGCTGGAAGATAATTATTTGTATTAAATTGTTATCTCTCACCAAAGAGCCTTTGTACATTACTTTGTCTTCTTACGGTGGCCTCAGTTTCTTCATCTGCATAAAAGATGGTGTTTAGGCCAGGTGTTTTTCAAGAAGAGAAGCTGCATGGCAGAGCGCTAAGGGCGTGGGGTTTGGAGATAGCTGGTTCTGTTTGAATTCTGGCTTTGACTTCACCAACTATGTGACCTTGGACTGTTATCTTACTTCTCTAGATCAACTTTTTCTTTCCTGTAAAATAGAAATAAAAATATCTTCCGTGCAAGGCACATCCTTTCCGAAAAGTCACAGCACAAAGATTGAGAACATTCTACCTTGGGCCAATAGTGTAATAATAATGTGCCATTCCTAACTTTTTAGTGTTTACACATGCCAATAAAAAACTTGCATTAAAGAGTGTTTGACCTGGCTAGACTATGAGAGTGGGCTGAAGACAACTGGAACAGCTTGTCTGTAAACCAGTGAAATATGCCCACAGATGCTGCTCTACAGCTGGGAACTTGGGACAGAGATTCAGCCTTCCTGAACCCCTGAATCCCTCATCAGCCCTCATCAGCCCTGCTCCGTCTCTCCTGAGGGTGTACAAAAGTCCTTACAAAGTGCTTGGGAAAAATTGTCTGACTCTTAAGGATAGGAACCAGAAACCCCATGAAAGGGAAAAACAAAGGTGACACATTATCTACCATGATGGGCTTGGCCTTTTCCATCCATTTTGGGCCAAAATATAGACTTCAGCTGTGCCTTACAAAATAACTTGATGTTCATTCTATCTTTGAGGCTCATAAGATCTCCTTGAGAAAGGTAAGGCAGGCATCAATATCTCCATTTCACAGATGGATAAACTGAGGCTCAGGAGGGAATTATAGGAAAAATTGAGTCTCACTTATTCTTTGGCAGCAATAAGGTTTCCCATGTGCAGCAAAATCATAGCTAACTAATTTTAGTCTTTAATTTGCTGAAATGTTTTCTATACTTGATTCTTGGGAGGGAAAATGCAACTATATGGCCATCTGCTTAATGCCTCCCACTCTCATCCCTCCCTCCACAATCTCACTGTCTATGCCCAATTCAGACCCTTGGCATTTCTCTCATCTCAGTTTCATTTTCATCCTCCAGCTGGACTCCTGCTCAGCCCATTTTCTTTACTGGCCTTCAAAGTGCTCTTTCTAAAACTAAAATCTGTCCAGGCTACTCCGTGGCTTTAAATCCCTCAATGGCTCCCTTGTTTAAGGAAAAAATCCAAGAGCATTAGACCAATACCCAATCTTCATTCCTTAAAGCCATACTCAGTTTGGTCATCAGGCTCCAGGAAAGGTGAGTAGATTGCTGCCCACAAGGATTGAGAAACAAAGAACCACAGCAGCCCAGGAGATCAACACCAGAGAGTAGATGTGGAAACTAATTGACAGTGGGAAAGAGATATCCCATGGACACGATGGAATTTTGTTGCAGGAGACTAGGGCTAGGACTCATGGCTATAGCTGATCAGCTACTCAGGCTTTGACCTAACTCAAGGCAGACCCAAGCTAACTTGGAAATTCTGCAGGTCAGAAACATCCCCACTGAACAGCTGAGCTCTACTGTACATAATTTCATTGTGTTTCCTACTGTAATCTCATTGCCTAATACAGAGCCTGGCACTAGGACTCAATAAATGCTTACAGAAATTATTTACACACCAGGACACCAGAACTAGAAAGATAGGGAAGATTAAAGGCATACTGTCTCTCCCTCCCCAGAGGTCAGGAGAAAAATACTTGTGTCTGGAGATGTTATGAGCTCTTCAGGAGAAACCAGGGGACAAGCTGGGATAGGGAGAATATTGGCAGAGCGGGTGCCAAGTGTTATGAATCATTCTACCATTTCACTCCATTCTTGTCTCAATCACTAATAATAATAATAACAGCAGATTATTATATGTCAGACACTGTGATATGTGTTTTACATGCGTTATTTTATTTTATCTGCACAACTGGGGTGATAGTTGAAAGATTTAACAACAAATATGGGCATCCTCCAATCAGAAAGTACCTGCCATAAAGAACAGGAAAAGCTGAACCAGAATACCTGAAGATGAACAGAGCCCAGCCCATAGCCATGCTGTGAAGTGGGTTTTATTAGTATTCTCATTTTAAGATAGAGGTGATGTGATTTGCCCAAGCCCACAATTTATAATTGACTCCAAAGCCTGTGCTTGTAGCCACTAGACAACACTGCCTCTCTGAGCATCTATGACAAGAAGGTGATGGGGCTAACTTGCCTGAAAACAGATCTTCTCTCTTCTGTTCTGTCTTCCTTCCCTCCCAGCACCCCACCACTTACTTGCACAATTGCTCTCTGATTCGCTGCCACTGCCAGCGTCAAAGCCAAAATGAAAGGGGAAAAGAAGAGCAGAAATTGTGCCCAAAAAGCAGAGCAAGTGAACCTAGGGTAGGCAGTTGATCAGGCCAAACAGAAACTCCCCAAAGGTGCAGATGCAGGAAGGGAACAATGCCAGCCTTGTTCCTAAGGCTGCTTATGGCCCCTCCAATCACAGTAGCATGGCCACATGCTAGCCCTGCCTGAGCCCGCATGTCTCTTTGCCCTCCATATCATGAGGATAATGAGCATCATGTGTGGGAGGTCAGATGCCAGGTGGTGGTGCCAGAGCTGGTCCTTTCCCATATACGTCTTCCTATCCATGTCCGGGACAGCCCTCAGAATCTTTGCTGCTCTCCGGGAAGAGGAGAAATGTTACTTTGGGGCACAAGGGAAGCAAGAGCAGCCTCTCTGAAGGTCCAGAGTCTGATGTGGCAGGGGATCGATTCAGTGAGCTAAGGAGCCTGGTAGGATTGGGAGAATCTGGGAGGAGAAGACAGAAGAGGAGTAGAGGGGACCCTGAGATGGCAGCTGTCTCACCTAAGTGTACAAAGATCAACTAGGACCCAGATCAGAATAATCAGAGAGGCAGGATCAGAAGAATCAAAGGTAAGTGGATGGACAGAAAGACTGACACCAAAGACCACAGCAGCATGAAAGAGCCCTCCTACACTGGAAAGGGATCATAAAACTGAGGCAGAATTCGCAGTTCAGAGCGGAGTATGCATTTCCTCAGCTGCCACC
>PVIY010035716.1:0-26051 GCA_004026745.1 Myrmecophaga tridactyla
AAAAAAAAAAATATATATATATATATATATATATATATATAGTGAAGAAATATATGTATTTCAAGTATATGCTTTTAAATATACACTTTTTGTGTATGTGTCTCTGTGTGTTTGTGTGTATATATAATTTTATTTACATACATACAACTGTTGACAGCTGTTTCAGCTCAGTTGTCAAATGTGTGAAAGTAAATTTAAAATAATTTTGCAAGTTTGATGAGATAATCACTGTATTGTTAAAGATTTTATTAATTTATGAACCTATATGAAATAGTTTAAGAACCCATAAAGTTAGATAGTAATATTAGTTTTAGAGATACCACAATTTTCAAAAAATGTTTAACATATTGACTGCTGTATGCATTTTGACAATATGTAAAAGGTCTTTTTCAATATCCCAGTTGTTTTTAACTTGTTTTTAAAAGGCAGTATATTTAAATTATTCTAAAATAGTCAGTTAAGTAATTGTAAGAGTCCTTACCAAAGAAGTAAGAAGGGGGATTTAGAAGATGATTAGTTGATTAATGTATGCACCATATAAGACTGACTAAAACAGGACAGCATCAGTTAATACCATAGTGTTTTGCATTACTAAAGAGAACATCGAATGTAATTTAGTTCTAAGGTGAAAGTGTATCCTCCACCCCAAAATATCTAAGGCTGATGAAGAGCTGCTGACTGCATATTTATCCATTTATGGAAACTTTCAAACATAAAGTTTCTTACATGTACTTCAACTCTGTTAGAATATGTATTTGCTATTTTAATTCTTCGTGAGAAAACACAATGTAGATTCAGACAAAACATCCTTTCATTTAATTTCAAGAATTAGATCTTGAATAATGAGAAAGCCTTTTTGATCCTTGAAAAGTCTTGTGAATGAGGACAGATTGTTTGAATGGTCTCATTTGTAGCCAACTATTTGCAGGTAATTGTCGGAAATCTCAATCGAGTATTAAGGCCACAAGAGTTTGCATAAGTGGTTCAATCTCCAGGAGTTTGAAGTAAATACTAACTCCTTGATGGGATAATGTGGGTATAAAATGATAGGAGAGTGATTATACACAATGTGATTCTGCAGGGCTCCCCAAACTCCTGTTGACTTAGAGATGGAAAGTAAAATGAGTGAATCAAGCTGGGACTTTCATAGTGTATCTTCCTGGAGGCAGGCTATCTTTGGCAATTAACATTCAGCATTCTGAATGGTTTGAGTCTAAGTACGCACTAAGTTCAACTATATTTATTCTTAGGCAGTATGCCCCAGTAGGAGATGGACAGTGGAGGGAGCCTAGAGATCAGAGCCTGCTGCGCTCTCTGACACTAAATCCAGGAGCATTTGGGCAAGAACCCAGCTCCCTCAAAACTTAGAGGACTCCTCTAGAAAAAAATAAGGCTGCCTAGGCAAGATTATTTCAGGACATTGAATATCTAGCTGATGGTACAATTTATTGTATTTATTTTTAAAAATAATGTGCAAGGTACGTTCAAAAGTGTTTTTCTTTCTATGTAACATGATGTGCTGGAAAGAGAACAGTCTTGGAAGCCAGCCGAGTTGGGTGTGGATATTGTCTATGTTTTTTATGAGCTCTGAGGCTTTTGGATAATTCTTTGTGCCCATTTCAATAGGAATAAGACACTGGATTTTGTGACAATTTAAGAGAAAATATAAGGTAAAGAGAGTTGGTTTCAGCTCTTAAGGCTGTCAAGCCAGGTATTCAGGTAATAACATTTGAGTTCTAGGTAGAGTGAATAGACTGCGGGGTGGACCTGTATCAAATTACAGATTAACTCACTCTCACATGCGGTCTTTGGTTGTCTGGGATTACACAGCTCATCTGTGGCAGAGATGGGATCCAAACACAGCTCACCTGGTCTCTACACTATCATCACTGAACCCAGGCAGCCTGAGCAACAGTGTATAAAATAGAAGTTTACTACCTGTTAAGGGTCTTTCATATGTTAGGTAATAAGAAGAACTCTTTGGGTAACTCTGGAACCCAGAGAGGCTGCACAAACAGATAGCCAGAAAAAATGAAATAAAAGCCCTTATATTCTCTTCAAAAGATCTACTGAAATATTAGTAAATATATTTAAAAAGTTATGAATATACCTATATGACTGGTAAAGGAAATATTGAGAGGAAAATTTCCAAGTTCATTTACTTTCTTTTTGTGAATAGTGTCTTGTGTAATTTAATCATTACTAGAAAGCGTGGCTCAATTCTATACTGTTTACTGCTTGAGTCTCTAAGCATACCTTATGATATATCTTTTAAAAATAATTTAGATTTTTCTCTCACACTACACCCTCGTAATCTAGTCTCTTGAAAGAAAGTTTTATCTTCTCAAATATCTTAGCTCATAAACAGCTTTTCTGTTTGAGATTTTGGACAGTCATTTATTTTGGAATGCTATGAGATTGTGAGGATTTGCTGTGTTTTCTTCTATTGTGTTTTCCATTTATAAAATAAAATGCCTAAAATAATTATTTTGGATTGAAAATGTTGTATTATTTTTTCTTTAATTAGCCTTACATAGAATGTCCTGTTAAATTACCTTAAGGACAGAGTACTGGATTTCACCTTGGAATATAATGAGCCAGGGTCATCCTGAAAAGCTAAATATGAACCTGGAGAAGCACAATTTCATGTGCATACGTAGACCCAAATATCACGATTTATTCAATAAACCAGGCAGATGAGCTCTGAAAGTCAGAGATGTTGACTATCATTTTACACTGATAAAAGAACTCAAAATCCAAGGTGGATTTTAAAAACATTATTATTCAAATAAGAACTAATTTTCTCCTACACTAAGATGATGCTATGCATGAGAAGCCTTAAACATCACCAAAAGCCAATTTCTTTAAGATTATGAGATTCTGAAATCTAATTATCTCAATTTCTGCTACTTCTATTCCTTATCTTGATGAATATAGTTAGCTCAACTGGATATGTTAGTTTAAGATTTGGAACTAGGAATTATAAGATCCACGGATGATCTCAATTTGAGTTTGTATTTTATTAAGCTGCTGTATAATGTTAATTCAATACGTTTTGTGTGCTAGTAAAAAAATGGAATGGTGAATGATGATGTGTAAACCTGTACACTAACAATATGGACTTTGGTTAAAATTTCAATTGTTTTCAATTGAAACTACATCTGAGGATGTACTTTAATTCCACAGCCTCATAATGTGCATCACTTTTGAGATGCACTGTGAAAGCACACACTCTGCCCTGATGAGTGTTTGAATGTTCTGGCCACAACATTAGTATTATGTAGTGTAGTTTAGCTGTCAAATATGTGCTAGCTACATGATCAAGATATCTCTTCTCCCAGCACACATACACGTCTGCCTGCCTATCAATAACATCTGTAGTTTCATCATTGGAAAACTGCAGTTTCATTATCTTCTACTAAAACATCAGCCATTTCTACTTTGCAGTGAGTAGCTACTACAATTATTTCCAGACATTGATGGGTGAGGCTGAAGGGTCCAGTGTTCCAGTTGGAGAGTGAGATAGCAATGGGAAGGCTCTGAAATTTGAAGAAGGTCAGAACAAAGATTTCATATTGCCTGGGCAAAAAATTCAAAAGCAAAGTTAGAGAGACTTTTCTGGGGAAGTTTGTGATCAAATTATCAAATCTATGTAAACTCTGCACTGTCTTCATGGTGATTGCCCTCAAGGAATTATCACATACCTTAACATATAAGTTTTTCTGTGATAATTATAACAAAGCCTCACTATTTCATAATCCTGTGTTGTATGTATCCTATAATAATCATGCCAAAATTAGTTATGAGTCAATCATTTGTGGACACAAAGGTAATTTAAGCTATTGATAAAAGGCTAGACTTTTTCAAAGTTTATTTTTCCGAAGATCAGAGTGACTGATATATTTGTATATAAATTAACTTTTGGTGTTTGAGTCATATAATCTCTTTTTGAATAATAATAATACTATTTTTTGAATCATTGTTCCTCATTTCTAGCACTTCCTGTTAATTGGTTACCTCTCTATACCACCCATGCATTATATGGAAAGATAACTAAATTAGACTTTCATTTAACAATATTGACTCCTTAAATTTTTTCTACACACAAATGTAAATAGTAACGATTAGATTACATAACATGTCTATGAGAAATTTTTGGTTTTGATATCTATTGTCATTTTTTGGCATACAAAGTCATCTGATGGCAACTAATGTCACTTTCTTGATGAAATTATAAATTGCTAAGAGGCTTACATCATTCCTGCCCATGTACTGCAGAGCTGCTGTGGAGTGGCTGAACCTGTGCCAGCGGGGTGGAAATAGGTGGAAGGGGAGCCATGCAGAAGAGTGGAGAAGAGTAGATCATATTAAGTCTAAACATCAGGTTCAAAATTAGCTACGTGTTGTCAGGGGCTCTGAGAGCATTTGTCACCCTTCTCTGTACCTTAGCAGTCAGTTGGCAAGCAAATCGGATTAGTCAGACTTCTTTCAAGTTCTTTCTCCATCTATATTTAATGAAAATGTTTGATGTGCTTAAAGATGATGTCATGAATTCATGTCTTTTTGTTTTTGTGTGTTGAGGGCCCTTCTTAAATTCTTAGTCACAGGGTTTTGGTGGATTTCCTTTTGGTGTTGTTTGTTTACCTTTGTTTTAGAAGGTGTAGGGAAGTCAGTGATGGGGTTCATAAGAATATGGTTGTATTGTGAAAGTACTTTTTTGCTGCCAAATATGCAAATTTGGTGTCCCTATACCCAGATATTTAAAATTCCTTGTTCTTACCTGCAAATGGATTGAAGCTGTTTATTCTGATGTGAAGAGAAAAAAAGTAATCAATTCCTGGACCCTACAGTCAAAAGACATGTTATAAATATTTTTGTTTGTTTTGTCATAACTCCTTTCTTATACTCCCAATTTTTGTAATATTGCCAAAGAAATATTTCTTTACTTGAGTGCTTTATGTTTCAATTACCCCAGATAGTCTAAAGTTTTATCATGTGAAAGAAGGAAGTAAATTTATGCAAATCTTAAACTCCAGTTATAAATTTATAAGGATACAGGGAATCAATAGACATTTTCAATCAAAAGAAGAGCATTTTACATATTCATATATCAGGCGAATGATTATAAATGAGAAAGTTTTAGCTTTTTCAAAATAGGGCGCATTGGGCATTAAAAAAGTGAGACATTTTCCTCTCCTTTTAACAAAATAAAGCAAAGAGAACAGAATTGGCTTTATTAGTTTTTCTTTTACTATTTTAAACATGCTGCACGTCAGCAGTTACTCTTCTATTGTACTTTGGGCAGAATTCATTACTGCCAGGGGAGGCACTGAATGGCAAGGTGAATTTGATTGGGACTCGGATTTCTTCTTCCCTGAACTTGCTTAGTAGCCAACATTTTAAGCACTCATAAAATTGCCTTAAATGTGTTCCTTATTCCTGGGTCTACACTTTATTCATTTGCTATTTTTACATAATGATTTCCTTTAAACAATTTGATTAGTTGTCTGTACCATTGTGCTAATGATACCCAAATTCATTTTTAGTTTTCCATAAATAACCAAAATTATTGTTTGGGCCAGGATGTTTTCATATTGTCCATGGTCCCAGTTTGAAATTCTTGCAGAGTTTTTAGCTGTTAAAAACATGGGTTCTGGAGAGACTCCCTGGCTTTGGGTCCTGGCTGACGCTCAAAAGTGTAGTTTATGAGCTGGTTCTTATCTATGTGGTATTAGATAAGCTATTGGTTTCCTCACCTGTAAAATGGGTTACTGTTCATTTCTTACTCACAAGTGTTCTTTTATGGATTATATGAGAATATGACAAATATGAACTTATAGTAGTGACTGGCAGTAAGTGAATATTCCATGTGCTGGCTAGTATGAGAGTTTGCTGTGTGTGTGTTAGTGGTTTCTCTTTATTAAACCATGATACTAAAAATTCAACTCAATATGAGAAGCTTTCTGAAAAATAATGATCACTTACTTCAGAGTCCGGAAACAAAATATTACACCACTCCTTTGACTATGTCATTTAACCTCTTCTAGTCTCAGTGTTCTCATCTGAGAAATGAGAGCTACAATAAAGGAAAAGTGAGAGTCTCTAATGTGAGTTTATTATTCTCTAAGAAGCCATTTGATATCATTTTAAATTCACTTTTTCAAGATTAAAAAATAATCATTAATGCTTTTATAATCAATATGCTGTAACAGTAATTTCTTTCATATAATAAATGAATATTTTTCCAATAGCTAATATTTCTGGATTCTAGTCACGTCCTTGTCTATTCTAGTCTGTGAACTTTACCAAACCTCTTCAAGTATTTTTACAGGTCTACTGAGAACACACTGACAAATATAAAGAAGTATATAAATGTGGATTATCTTTATGGCCTTTAAAGAAAACTGTATGATTTAAAATAATTCCCTTTTACCCATTTGTTGCATAATATTCAAATATTTAAAAATTGTATGTAAATTCTACTAATTCCAACCAAGGAAATACCAGGGCTAATTTTCCTAGTACCTTCTTTTATATATGCATTTGATTAAGTCAGTACACATTTGTTGCATTTTTAATATATGCCAGGCTCTCCTCTCATCTTCTCCTCCTTTCCAGTGAGCCTCCGTGTTTTCATGGTGCCAAATCACCAAAGAAAGTGTTTGGTATGGAGGCTGAGGTGGGTTCTTGCAGTTAGGAGTTATAAAATGTGAGTGAATGATTTTTAAATTATTTGAGTTATTTTCTTAATGTTACTGGGGCCATGGAAAAGGAGACCTGGGTCAGCCCTAGGGAATCAGTGCCCACCCCCTCCACTTGCCATGATGAGATAATTTTGGGCCTCATCTTATTTTTTTCTAACCATATTAGTTTAGTATTCATTGTACTAATCCTCTGATGAAAACATAAAACAGAATGCTGTGAACTGTTCTAAAGTAACACAGTCTTTAAATAATATCTAAACATGAAAAGCATATCTAGGAGAAAACAGATTAAAAGAGATCTTGATATAAAACTCCTACTAATGGAGTTTGCACTACGAAGATGATTTATGAGTCTTTCTCACTCTGGGTGAGATGGAGTTGATGACATAGGAGATTCAAGAGTGGAGAATAACATTGGAGTAAAGTACTTACAATTATATTTATGAGTGTAAATATATGGTTACTATTTTAATGTCATTTATAAAATGGTGCTTTCTATTGTCATAATAAAATCAAATCAAGAGGATGTTATTTTATGCCTGGGGGCAAAATCTGTTTAGATTTTTGTTTCCAATACAATAGTATAACACAGACACTGTAATTATGAAATAACATTCTCAAAATAGCTCGTTCAATGCATTGATAGAAAAAGAGGATCAGTGCAATTAATTCTTGGCAAATTTGTGTAGAATGCAGTTTAACGAAATTTATTTTTCTCCAGAGGCACTTCTGTTAGAGAGAAGTGTTTATAGCAGAAAGTGAAATCTCTTAGCAGGAAATTTTGATTTAGTGCAAACTAAGATATTCCAAATATACTAAATTACTATAGCTAAATGAAATTCCTCTCAA
Organism: Myrmecophaga tridactyla; assembly: GCA_004026745.1. Taxonomy (NCBI): domain Eukaryota; kingdom Metazoa; phylum Chordata; class Mammalia; order Pilosa; family Myrmecophagidae; genus Myrmecophaga; species Myrmecophaga tridactyla. The sequence goes on from PVIY010035716.1 coordinate 7,554, forward strand.
GATTCTAGAAGGAAGTAAACTATGTAGTTACCATAATATAAGCAACGATACATTTGAATTAACAGCTCTTTTACGATGTGAGCATCTTAAGGAGGAACCCTATAAGCTAAAGCCAATTGCAATGGTTTAATTGCAATATTTTTTCTTGAAGAACCAAAATAGAAAATGTGCCATTAGAAAATGTCTCCTCCAAGTCTGTGTTCACTATGTAAGAAACTCCATGCAAAATTCCTAGGGAAAAATGCAGTACCCTACTTAGCAAAGAGGTAGTGCTGTAATAGAATTGCTGGGCCAGAAAAGACACACACAGGCTACGGCATATTTTTAGGTACCTAGACTTGTGTGGTTGGAAAGGTGCAGTCAATTTTTTAAAATATTTTTATGATTGAGAGTTTGATTTGATTTTTAATTCATTTGTTCTTTGTGATTGATCCTGAAAAATCTGTCCCTTCTATCTGCATTTCTGTATTTCAGCTGGATAACAATCCCTACGAGTTGAATATTAATATACCTGCCCTTTTTAAGGGCATATTTCAGTTAGCTTGTCATTTTTGTTACCTGCCAGGTCATCATTGACTTGAGTCATGACTTCTGCCTAAAAAGCATAAAAGAACTGCCCCCTTAGATATAACTCAACTGAATGGGAAAGGCATTCTCTGTGAGTTCACGAGAGCATGGCTCTGATAGGAGAATATAATGGAAAATAGCATGAGAAAGGGAGCTATTTCAACAAATATGTGTTGAATAGTTTTGATGGTCTTAGTACATAGAGGTGAATCACAGTGCAAACAGTTTGCCTTCATGGGGCTTTGATAGCAATGGCTTCAGCTTTTGAGGATCCAGACATCATAAGAGGCCACACTTCTGGTCACTCATCCCTTGCTCAAGTCTAGAATCTAAATTTGTTTTCTCTATCTCCTTCATCAGTACTAACCCAATATATCTGTAATGAATGAGTCCCATTATTTTGCAATTTTCTGATCCAGAATGGAATCTATAAATCAAATAAACTTTTTTATTTTTAGCAGTTGCTATGAGGAATTCGCCTAGAGCCAAACTCATCCACTGTTTAAAAAACATTTTGATGTGAAGGGCGGTTGTTCTTTCTTCATCCAACAAAAACTAGAGTTTGTACATATGCATGTATATATGTGTAGATACAGAAGGACAGACAGATAGATAGACATCTGTTATCCAGAGAAATTAGATTCCCAGGTAGTATAATAAGTCTACTTGAAGTGTCTTGATATTTTAAAAGTATAACCAAATAAAGATATTCTTGTAAGAGAAGCATGACCCTTTTAGGGGGAAAATACGTGTCTGACTCTCCTGCTAGAACTTCTGATAAGAACATTGATTGATTATGCCATATCACTCAGTTGTGTTTTCCCCAAGATTGTCAATTCTTGTTTTCAAGAGCTCTTTCCAATTATATGCATATCAGTCTTCACAAATAGGGAAAGATCCCTAAACTTTATGAAGTATATATATATTGCTTAAAGCAACTTGAACACATGCACATTGCTATTAAAAAATTCATGAGATTTCCTAGTTATGATAGGAAAAATACATGACATGTATTTATATGTTATGTTACATAAACATATAAATCTACTGCGTAAACATTCTATTCCTGAAATTAGTTGAACAGCCATTTCAAAATGGTACAAGCAAATAATTTAGGCATTCATTCTGAGTTACAACTTAAAAGTCAGATAAGCTACCTAGAATTGTTTTCAATTCCTAGTAAGTACAAGAAGATAGTCAAAGATGCCTGAACTCTTTAGATGTGAGCAAATGTCTCACTACAAGATGCCCCTATTTTTCTTTACATAAATTTGGTTATTCTTCTAGTGCTATTATGTTTGTAATTTGTGGTTAAATGAATGGAGTACAAGTGAACATGAAATCTTGTCTAATGCTTTTGTAAGAAAGTTGAATTTAACAAAATGTTTTACCCGTAGACTTGACTTGGGCTACTAATAATTACAACCAAGGGTTGCTAGGAACTCAATTTTGGCCTATCTTAAAGCAATAAAACCAGGTGATGAAATCACTTTCTTTTCTTTAAAATCAGGCAAGTCTAAAATAGATGGGTGCATGAATATATTACATTCAAACTTGAAATTGTCTAATGTAAAAACAAGACATTGTAACTTAATTTCTTAACAATGGTAGCAATGAAAATCTTCAAGTAGAATAGCTGTTTGAAATATCTTGTCTGCTAGGCCAACCAAATGACATGTTAAGTAATCTGAAAAAAGTTGACAGCCTGAAGTTTAAGGGAAATGTACATTTTTTTCACATAGTCTGTGCCCAACAGAGGGTAACTTTAGGATGATCCCTATGTTTAAAAGCTAACACATTTTTTAGAAACAGAATTATACAGTAACTTAAATACATATGTATATACGTTCTACACCTTGATCAACCATCTATGCTCAACATTGATACTGCTAGTAGATTAATATCCTTTGTGTTGTTAGAAAAAAAGTGAATATTGAGCAGAACAGAAAAGCAAATAAATGTAACAGGGACTTTTTTCAAAGGCCAAAATTTAAGACGTGGAAAAATACCTAACTCTTTAAAAATGAAATTTGCAGTTAATTTATACCTTGGCTTCCTTCCACATGATGACAGAAATTTTTATGGCATAAAATCTAGGTAAACTCAGTTGCTCAGTGTTGTTGTTTATTTGCTTTTTTAAATTCAGTCTTTTTAGAACTCTACCTGCTTGTGTCCTTCTTCCCTAGATGCTAACTATGGTCCAGGGAGCTCCAGTGACCTCAGAGCAACAGGGCTGAGGAGGCATCCAGGACTGCATCAGCCTCTCTATTTTCCTATTACAATTTGTGTTATAACTCATCCCATCTGGTCTCATCCCTCCTGGTACCTGTTCACAAAATTCAGCTATTCTGCATTACTTATTTGATCTCATGTAGGCAGGTCCCACCTCTTTCACTCCTTTCAGGCAAAAGAATCTTGGTTATTCTTGCACGTTGTTTTGGGATCACAGAAATGACTGAGTTTAGACATACCCCATTGTATTGCTCTGTATATTCCAATGTTGCAACACTGTGCTGGCAGGAGGGATTATCTCTGAGGCCTACCTACCACTCAGGACTTTGCCTGGAAATAAGCTGCAGTCCGTCTCGTTTCTCAGATCTCCCAACGTATCTGGGGTTCTTCTGTTGACGTAGCCAATGCCATTCAGTCCTACCCAGGGATATGACAGTCTCCAAGATCATTTCTTAATGTCCAAGTTATTTGCATCCCTATATCAGACATTCATTGAGTCCCCAGGGGAGGAAAGATGATTTTCTTTCAATTTACTGTTTATGGTATGAACGTAAGCCTTGATAATTGAAAAAATAAAGCTGTTGATTCTATGAGTTTCACAACCCTGTTTTGGAACTCAAAAGCCATGCATGTAATTCTTTATACATTACGTTCAATGATAATTCCTTCGTGTATAGAGACAGGCCTGTCAGGGAAATAATGGGAAATAAAACTAATGAATAAATTTGTGAATAAAATTAATATCATTATTTTATCTCATTGAATAAGCAACCTTAAAATAGCAGTGATAAAACCCCTAACTTGAAAGGTAAATGAGTTAAATTCTAAGTGTGGGCCATGACATTACATGTACAACTTTGGACAAATCATTTAATCTCTGAAATCATAATTTTTCTTCTCTGTAATATAAGAATTTAAAATATATGATATGTACTGCTATTTAATGCTTTCTCCAACTTTAAATTTCTGTGACTATAATGAAGAATTTCCAGAATCAAACTGGAAAAAATTATAATACATGCTAGAGTGACTTTTATAAAATAATTAAACAGATATTTTACAGTGAAAATATGGGAGCGGTAACTGGAAAAATAAAATTTCTGAATTCATAAATAATATATTCAATTTCAAGCAGTTAACTTTCTGATTATCCAACACATAGATATGCCACCCAGAAATTAATCTCAGTTTTTCTACAACATCTATAGGTGCCCATTACATTGTTGTCTCTATTACAAAATAATTATTTTTATCTATAGGAAGTTTTTCTCCATTTAATACATTATATAATCCTGTGATTTGAAAAACACATTTGTTTAAAAAAAACTTTGAGGACTTTCATATTAGATTTTTGCACTATGGCTAATTTTCTGAATTGAAGAGACTTTATTGCAGAGATTATTCCTGCCAATGCATTTTCTAAAACACTGAAAAGTAAGTTATGGAACACCATGGATGTCCCATTTTGTTGAAATTTAGACGGTTACGGTGAACCTTATGTATCACACTAGTGCCATCCTACCCCTGCTACTAAGTCTTGATGGTAGAAGTCAGAAGAAGCAGCTACAAGGATTATCCAGATTTACTTACTTCCAGAGTATTTCTATTTATTTTTTTCTGTTCTTCACATAAGACTATACATTTTTTGAATACAGAAAACATGTTCATTTTAAAATATATGTTTTAGTAGGTATTCAGCAAATGTTTTGAATGAAAGAAAAAATGTTTCTGATCACCCAATATTGTACTTCAAACTAAACAGATGGCACAAATTCAGGCTCAAATAAAACAACTATAGAGATGATAAATATTTGAAAAATAATAAATACAAATGGATAATTCTTTAAAGCCTCATATTTTATTCTATGTATGAAACTCTTTCAGATAATATTTACTGAGACCAATTCCTGAACATAATAGACAGAGATGGATGTCTAAAAATATCTAAGCAGATTAGTGGTTGAGAGTGAGAGAGCAAATTGTCTTGTTGCGTTTTTATTTCTCAAGCTTGGAAGCATTCAAACAAGTTCTGGGCAGTGGCTTGCTGAGACTCTTTTTGAGGAAATAAATTTGATTGGTAGAATGTTGAACATATTAATCTCTAAGATCATTGCTAACTTTTAGGGTATGATTCTACTCTATTCCTAATGTTACATCAAGGCTTTTTATAAGCTACATTGTGAAGCTATCCATACGGGCATTCTTTAAAATGTGATGTTATCAAGTATTGAGTATTAATGTGAATTTGGCAACATTTGGCTTTACAAGGCTTTTCTTCAAGGCGGTTATATTCATCAGGAAAATATCTAACTTAGTGATTTTTTCCGAATTTACTTAAAATATGCACTTGGCATTTTAACTAAATTGTTGTTAAAGATATTTGACATTTTAAAAATCACACAAAAAACATACATTATGAAGTACATTACAATGTGTCATGTACACCTCTGTTTAATGGAAATACAGCTTCCTCACTGATTGATCTGAAGTGAACCACACTCACACTGATCTTGCTTCTGTTTAGCTTTTCATTGACTTTGCTTTATTTGTCCTTCAGCATTACCAATTCTAGTATTCAAGATTATTACACCGCTATCAGTGATTTGGGTATCTTGAATGATCATGCAGTGCAAGATAATTTAGATCTATTTCTAAATGCAATTCATCCTAGTATTTTCCTGAGAGATGGAAGAATAAACCTATTCAATTCTGAAACCCATGTTTCTACCGAATGAACATGTACCTAGAATATAGAAGTGCTGCCACAAATCGTTTCTACTTTACCTAACAATCATTCATCTTTGACAGGCATGCTCTATCATTTACCTAGATTGCTGCATGTGAGAGGGGAATTGCTTTTCTTCCAGGAGAAAATATAGTAAATGAGATTTTGTAGGACAACGGCGATACAACTAGAAAAAGACAGAAAAAGAGAGGCTTGTTTGGATCGACATTCACTGTGCTATTTTTTTTTTATTTTTTATTTCTTTTTACTGACAATGAAATTGATTTCTTGTCACTATTCTCATACTCCATTCTTTTTCCTAAGCATTTTCTTCTTCCTCCTGAAAATGATGCAACTCAGATGAAAACTTACTGCTTTGAATAAGGGAAATAGCAGTAGTTTCCTACTGTGGCAACCCAGATACAGATGTCAGGGGAGAACTAGCTTTGGGTAAAATGGACTCCTCTTGAAGCTCAGCTTTTAAGGTTAGCTGTTGCCCAAGTTGTCCAGAACATGTAGCAATGCCTGCTTGATCTGTTTAGGCAAAATTATGAAAGGAAATAAAATATGAAGAGAATTGTGCATATTCGGGGCTAGGCTTTCATTCTAGTTTTATTACATTGGTTAAATATATGACTTCTCAGAATTAATTTTTTGAGACCCAGTATACAAAGAAATAGGCTGTTCATATATTGGAGGTGATATAGGTCTATTATAGAGAAATGGGGAAAGATAGCTAATTTTATTTTCATTCTTGTGTTCATTGACATTACTTTCATAATACTCTGATTAATTATTATTTTAAAATAAAGTGACTTAGAAAGTTACAAAATAACAGATGTTAGCAAGATAAGAATTAGAAGGGATACAAGTGTATGGAATCTGGAATGAAGATACTTACAACAATGTATAGGTTGCTTAGGTAAGACCAGAAATTTGCCTCTACATTTTCTGTTAGCAGCATTAAGAGAGAAATTGATCAGCTATACCATTAACTGGGTGCTAAAATAAACCAGTTGCTTATAAGAAGCAGGTAGTCTTCCAAGAAAATCAGACCACCATGATGTTTATCTTAAGGGTCCTCATGCAATGGATACTAAGTGCTGCATTAAATAGTTTTCTTAAGAGCATATTTAAAAAGAGAACAAAGACTAAACCTCATAAGGCCTTTACTGTAAGATTCTTCAGTCTCAGCTTGCATGATAGCATAATGACCATAAGCATTTCAATTGCAAATTTAGCCCTTGAACAATCTTCCTGATTCCCCTTGGTCAAGGTTAGATGTCCTTCTTTTCATGCAAATATAAATAAGTCCATACCATTTCAGCGATGTGAAGACAAATCTCATGTGTATATTTTGTTCACAATCGTGCATGCTAAACTTCCCAACCCTCCAAACAGTATTTGTATTACATTAATTTTAGAGCCCTTAATATTTTTGTTCTCTTCCCTGAACTAAAGTAGTTTGTTCATATATCTTTATAATCATGATTATTTATAAAGCTGTTAATTAAAGAAACATAAAATTCTGTTTATTTTAAAACATGATCACTTATTTGGTATTTCCATTTATGCTAGGAGTTATTTAAAACTTCAACATATATTATTACTAAATTAAATAATCTTCAACCTTTACTTGTATAATTCACTTTTAAACGAGATGATTTTATTATTATTATACACTGTTTTTGGTTTTCTACTAATAAAATAATTTTAATCTTGATGAGTATGTTCTTGAGCAACTCTCAGCCCTCTTCCCCCAGTCTAAATTTTTTATTAAACTTTTTTTTTGAAACCATAGTAGATTCACATGAAGTTGCAAGAAATGATACAGAGAGATATTCTACACACCCCTTACCCAGTTACCCTCAATGGTAACATCTTGTAAAACTATGATATAATATCACAACCAAAATTTTAATATCGATACAGTCAATATAGAGAATATATTCTACCACCACAAAAATCCTTCAGGCTGTCCTTTTGTAACTCATTCACTTCCTTCCTGTCCCACATTCTCTTCAACTCCTGGCAACCAATAATCTGTTCACCATTTCTTCAATTTTGTCATTTCAGCAATGTTATATAAATGGAATCATAGAGACCCTTTTGGGAGCTGGCTTTTTCAGTCAGCATAATTCTCTAGAGATCCATCCAGGTGCTTGATTTTATCATTGCAGCTGTGAAGTTTTATATGGTAAGGATGAACCATAGTTTGTTAACCAGTCACCCCTTGAAGGACATGAGGGCTATTTCCAGTTTGGGGCTATTGCAAACAAACCTGCTATAAACGTTTGTATAGATTTTGTATGAACATAAATCTTCATTTTCTTTTCTGGGATAAATGCCCAGGTATATTTTTCTGGCTCATATGGAATCGGGTATGTTTGGCTTTTAAGACACTGCCAAATTGTTTTCCAGAATGACAATACTATTTTACATTCGTCCTGATACCCTACGATGTAGTATCGTGTTGTAGTTTTAATGCTCATTTCTCTAATAGTTAATGATGTTAGGCACTATGTCATGTGCTTAATTGCCATACCATATATACTTTACAGTGGAATGACTCTTCATGTCTTCTGTCCAACTTCTAATTGGATCGTTAATTCTGTTAAAGTGGAGTTTTGAGAGTTCTTTGTATACTCTAGATGCTTATCCTTTGTCAGATATTAGGCTTACAAATACTTTTTCCCAGACTGTAGTGTGTCTTCTTCGTCCTTATAGGGTCTTTCACTGAGAAAAAAAAAATTAATTTTGATCAAATATCATTTATTACATTTTCATTTTATAGATTGTGTTCTTTGTTTGAAGTCTAAGAACTCATTGCCTACCTCTAGATACCGAGGACTTTCTGTTTTGTTTTTCTGAAAGTTTCATAGTTTTACATTTTACATTTATGTTCATGATCCACTTTCAGTTAATTTTGATGTAAGATGTGAAACATAGGTCAAGTCTTGTTTGTTTGTTTGTTTTTGTCTCTGGACATCTATTACTCCAGCAGCATTTGTTGGAAAGACCACCTTTTTGCCATTGAATTACTTTTGTACTTTGAGGAAGTTCCCCTTCATTTATGCTTTTCTACAAAATTTTCTCATAATTCTTTTTTTTCCATTTTGTCAAATGCTTTTTATGAAGCAATTGCTATGATGATATGATTTTTCTTTTTGGACTCTTAATAAGGGAGACCACACTGATGGATTTTTGAAGACTGAACCAATCATACATCCCTAGAGTAAGCACTACCTATTAATGGTGTATAATTCTTATTACATATTTCATGTTACATATTTCATAATTGCAATTGCTATTATTTTGTTAAGAATCTTTTTGGCTTTATTTGTGAGGAAGATTTGTTAGTTTTCTTCTTATTCTTCTCCTTCCCTTCCCCCGCCCCTCCTCCCCCTTCTCCTCCTCTTCTTTTTCTCTGTCTTCTCCTTTTGTACTGCCCCTGCCTGGTTTTGGCTTCCAAGTAATACTACTTTCACAAAATAAACTGGGAAACGCTCTATCCTGTTCTAATTTCTGGAAGATATTATGTCTTATTTGTGTTAATTTAAATGTGTGATAGAATCCTCATTAAAACCACCTGGGTCAGGAAATTTCTTCTTCTTCTTTTAATAGTTACAGGGCTAATCAAGTTCTGTTTCTTTGGGGTAAGTTGTGGTAGTTGGTGTTTTTTTTTTTTTTTTTTTTTGAGTAAGTGGTCCATTTCATCTATGTTGTCAAATTCATATGAGTAGAGGTTTTGGAATATTCCCTTATTGTCTTTTGATGTCTTCAGGATCTATAGTGATGCCCTTTGTTTCATTCTTTTTTTTTTTTTTTTAATTTGCATATGGGCAGGAGGCACCAGGGATCGAACTCCAGACCTCCAGCACGGCAGGTCGGAGCTCTGCCTGCTGAGCCACAGCAGCGGCCCTGTTTCATTCTTGATATTGATATATTGTGTCTTCTCATTTTTTCCCCTATCAGATGAACTATATGCTTGCCAGTTTTATCGATCATTTCAAAGGATCAGCTGCTTGTTTTATTGATTTTCACTGTTTTTTTTAAATTTCCAGTTTTCTTAATATCTGCTGTTCTCTATTATTTCTTTCCTTCTGCTTCCGTTGAGTTTTCCTAGGTTGTTTAGATTATGATGTGAGGCTTATCCTTTATTATAATATATGCATTTAGTGCTAGAGATTTTCCTCTCAACACTGCTTTAGCTATGCTCTACACATTATGACATGTTGTAATTTCATTTTCATTCAATTCAATGGGCTTTTAAAATTTCCCATGGGACTTTCTCTTTTGATTCATGAATTAATTACCTAGTTGTGTTTAGTAGTTTAGTTCCTGTGTGTTTGGAGATTTTCCTGTCATTGTTCTGTTATTGATTTCTAGTTTGAGTCCATTGTTATCATAGAATACGCTTTATAGTATTTTAAGTCTTTAAATTTATTGAGGTTGGTTTCATGGCCCATAATGTGGTATATCTTGGTGTATGTTTTATGGGTAGTTGACAAGAATGTTTATTCTGCTGTTGGATGGAGTTCTCTGAAAATGTCAATTTGATCCTGTTTGATGGCGGTTTTGAGTTCTTCCATATCCTTGGAGATTTTCATTCTAGTTGTTTATTTGTTTTAGCAATTGTTGAAAGAGGCCTGTTGAAGCCTCCATCCATAATTGTAAATTCAACTATTTCTCCTTCCATTTCTATCAGTTTTCAGCTCATATATTTTGCAGCTCCATTGTTGGTTCACAGTCAATTTGAGATTGCTATGCCTTCCTGATGGATTGACCCATTTATCATTAATAATGGACTGCTCTGTCCCTGGTAATGTTTTTTGTTCTGAAATTGACTTTAACTGATATTAATAAAACCATTCCCGCTTTCATTCAAGTAAAGTTTGCATGGTATATATTTTCTATCCTTTTGATTTCAACTTACATATATGGTATTTGAAGTCTCTCTCTTGTAAATATAGTTTTTTTTTACTGGTTGCTCCTGGTATTACATTTTACATATATGTTGCCTATCAGACTACTAGGTGCATCTTTTTACTAATTCCAGAGAAGTAAAGAAGTGAAGTATATTTCCCTTTACTCTCCTTCATGTATAGAATAATTTTGTTAAATATTTCTCTCTACTTATAGAGATCTACATCAGACCACATAATAATTTTTCCTTCAACCATCAAATGTAATTTAGAAAATTAAAGAGGAAATGGAGAACACATTATGTTTGGTCATATTTTTGCCTACAGTGTTTGTTCTTCCTGAGATTTGAAGTTTCCTTCATGTTTAGGGAACTTTCTTTAGCCATTCTTTTAGGGTAATTCTGCTGGTGATAAATTCTCTTATACTTCCTTTATCACAGACTATCTTGATATCCCCTTCATTCCTGACAACTATTTTTGATAAGTTGAAGATTCTGAGTTGACAGTTCTTTTCTTTTAGTACTTGTAAACTATAGTGCCACTTCCTTCTGGCCTCCATGGTTTCTGAGGGTAAATTTCCTGTCATTCAAATTGTTTTCCATTTACAGATAAGGTAGCTATTTAATTATAATGTATCTTGGTTTAGATTTTTGGGCAGTTTATCTTGCTTGGGATTTGCTCAGCATTTTAAATCCATAGGTTTATGTTTTTTTGTCAAATCTGGGAAGCTTTCAGTCATTATTTGAGTGCATTTTTAGCTCTCTTTTTCCTCTGTTTTTTACTTCAATGATACATATATCTTTTGTTAAGTACCTACCAGCCTGGCAATGTTCTATTAAATTTTTTTTGAGGTCTGTTTTCTCTATGTTGTTTAGATTGAGGAATGACTATGGTTCTATCTTAGAGGTCACTAATTGTGGTAGCTAGATTCAGCTGTCAATTTGGCCAGGTGAAGGTACCTAGTTCTGTTGCTGTGGACATAAGCCAATGATACGTGAACCTCATCTGTTGCTCATTACATCTGCAGTCAGCTAAGAGGTGTGCCTGCTGTAATGAATGATGTTTGATTTAATTGGCTGGTGCTTAAATGAGAGCATTCAATGTAGCACAGCCCAAGAAGTTCAGCATACCTCATCTTAGCACTCGCAGCTCAGCCTAGGCCTTTGGAAATGTAGAAAGGAATCACCCCAGGGAAAGTTATTGGAACCCAGAGGCCTGGAGAGAAGGCCCCAGAGATCATCCTGTGTCTTCTCACATAAGAAAGAACCTCAGTTGAAGGTTAGCTGCCTTTCCTCTGAAGAACTAATGAAATAAATCCTCTTTTATTAAAAGCAAATCCATTTCTGGTGTGTTGCATTCTGGCAACTAAAAACTAGAACAGATTTTTGGTACCGGAGAGTGGGGTGCTGCTGAGGTTTGCAAATACCGGATATGTTGCAATGGTTTTTTTGGATGAATAAGGGGAAGATTTTGGAAGAACTGTGAAGAGAATGATGGAGAAGTCCTGGGGTGCTTAAAGAGACTGTTGGTGTAAATAGGACCACTGTCAATCTGGACAAAGGGGGACACAAAGGGATTAATTGGAGTTTGCAGAGTGAGAACCATGGAAGCTTGGGTCTGAAGCCAAGAAACCTCAGCCAGTAGACTGGACCCATCCATATACAGGGAGAGGGTGAGTTAGCCCTGGGAGCAGAGGATGAGTCTCCTATCTCGTTGCACTGGAAGTGTTGTGCTGTCTCAGACCTTTGAGAAGGTACAGCATGCCCCTTGGGGACTGGGGACAGCCTGGCTGCCACCACATGGAGGGGTTGGGCATGTGCCCCAGAAATGGCAGAGAGCCCAGGTGTGGCCCCGATGCCTGGAGAGAGTGGAGCTGAGATAAAGGTGGTCTCCTCAATGTTCCCTGAGGTTGATTTGGAAAGAAGCAGGCCACTGCATAGGCCCTGGGAAAGGGTGGGACTGCCACTTTCTAAAGCTGAAGGATAAATGACTTTCAGACTTTGAAATCCAATGGTGTTTGCCCGGCAGATTTTCCTTCCAGTTTCTCCCTATGGATCCTGTGACTGTCCTTCTTTGCATATTGGCACCAGATAACTTGTTTTGAGATTCACAGGTCCAAAGCTAGAAGAGAATCTTTGCACCTTAATATTGTTTAAGGTGATGTGTGTAGTTGCCAAGTTGACAAGGGGTGGACATGTGGTAGTTAGGTTCAGTTGTCAACTTGGCCAGGTGAAGGTACCTAGTTCTGTTGCTGTGGACATGAGCCAATGATATGTGAACCTCATCTATTGCTCATTACATCTGCAGTCAGCTAGGATGCATGCCTGCTGTAATGAATGATGTTTGACTTAATTGGCTGGTGCTTAAATGAGAGAGTTCAACGTGGCACAGCCCAAGCAGCTCAGCATACCTCATCTCAGCACTCGCAGCTCAGCCCAGGCCTTTGGAGATGTAGAAAGGAATCACCCCAGGGGAAGTTTTTGGAACCCAGAGGCCTGGAGAGAAGGCCAGCAGAGACCACCCTGTGCCTTCCCACATAAGAAAGAACCTCAGTTGAAGGTTAGTTACCTTTCCTCTGAAGAACAAATGAAATAAATCCCCTTTTATTAAAAGCCAATCCATCTCTGGTGTGTTGCATTCCAGCAGCTAGCAAACTAGAACACTGGTTTTTCTCTCTGTCATTCCATTCCATTCTGAAACCCATCCACTGAGGGTATCTTCTGTTTGTTTTTTTAAATTTTGATCATTGTTCTTGGTTCTTCTTTACTCATTGCGTTTCTCTGCTGAGACTTTCTATTTCATTGCTGATGTTTTCTACATTTTCATTTGTTTCAAGTGTTTCCACAATTGTTGATTAAGCATTTTTATTATGAAGACTTAAAACTCTGTCAGTTCTAAAAACTTTGTCATCTCAGTGTTGGCATTTATTGAGTGTCTTTTCATTCTTCTCAGACTATTCCTTTTATGATGAGTGTCTTGATTGATCTCTGAGCATTCTCCTATTTTGTTATGAAACTGTGGATCTCTTAAAACTTTTGTTTCAGTTGGCATCTTCTGATACTATTCCACTAGGAGAAAGGGGGCAGTGCTCTCTCAACACTTCTGAGTGAAACTAGAAGACCATGTTCCCCAATAAACTTTTCTTGAAATCCAGTGGGGTTTTCCTTGTCACTGTTGTGTGGGAGTGGGGTTCCAGCTTCCAACATGGTTTCCACTGATACCAGTTTCTGTGGTCTTGCTAATTCTGGGTGATGATGAAAGTCTGGACTCTTTACGAGGCAACTTCAGAAATTACCCTAGCAACTCATTACTGCCAGGTCTGTGGAGGGAAGTCCAAACTCCCCACCTGGTTTCCACTGATGCCATAAGCCCTGATGTTCTATTCATTTAAAATTTTTATTATTTTTAAAATATGTAGAGGGTGGGAGGCCTCTTTACTGGCTATTTGGGAAGAATGTCTATTTCTGTACTTGGCCTTCTCTGACACCATTCAGGTAGAGGTATTGAGGTGCCTTGGTATGGACTTGTGAGGGTATCGGTTTAGGCTCCCACTTGACCTGTTCTGCCACGGTTGTGCTGTGTGGGAGGAATAGGGAAAACACTTCTACTCCATTTCCCCAGAAGTCCCCCAATTTATTCTTTAGGGTTTCAAAATGTGACCAAAAAATTTTGGACAAATCTGAAGATAAAGCCCTGTGGCAATCTATTAATGGCTGTTCTCCATGTTCATGCAATTTTTTTCTTTCTGTCCTTCTCTGTTTCTCATTCTTCTCCTCTTCTCCCTCTTCCTTCTCCTTCTACCCCCTCTATCTTTTCTTCCTTCCTTCATTCCTTCCCTAACTAACTTTCAAAAGTATTGAGTCAGATACTATGTGAAGCAGAGATAAATATGAAATCATTCTGCCCTCATCTCAGAAACTGTTTGGATACAGAGAAAATCATAAGAATTAAAATACTGTATGTATACATTACAATATAAAAGAACATATAAAAGTAACTTAACAGTGGTGGAAAATTAAGGAAGGTCTCCTGGAGAAAATAATGTTAAACTAGAAATGAGAGAGGCAAGTAGGAGGTTTCAAAGCAAACAGATGAAGTGGCAAAGAAGAGAGGCAAGAAACAGTAGCTGCTGCTACTCTCAAGGCCCTCTGCAATTTATCAGCCATGGAAAATAAACAGTGATTTCATGTTTCCAAGTTGAAGAGTACTTCAAAGCTGAGTTTTCTCATGGAACCATATCACTAGATTGAAAAGAATTTTCCCAAAAGCTGGTGGAAATAAATCTCTTCTTCAAATCCTGTCTCTCCCCTCTGATCTCAAATCCTTCATTGAATGAGGGGTCTGAGAGGTATGAAGCTGTTTCTCAGAACTTTTCCTTTCATCTCTTTTGTAGAGGGAGATAGAGGTCTGGAATTTCATGTATATTTATCTTGGTTTCTCAGAAAAATCTTCATTTTTAACATTCTACTATTGTATTAGTGTCTTATCTGAAACTCCATTTAAAACATTCTGTAACATTGTAGCTCAATGAAAAGTGAGTTTATACTTTATCTCCAAGTTTTCATTCCTACTCTTTAGCATGATAGTAAATATTTACTATTAACACCTTTCTTATTTATCTCTACATAAATTGTCCATGTATTTATATCTGCTTATGGATTAAGTGAGAACACACACACATACAGACACATACCTATTTATTTATGCTTCTACAAGTGGGAACATAAAATGAATTACTCTTACTTTTTCCTTTTTCTTGACTATTTATCTTGGAAGTGCTTACACTATGGGATTTTGATGTCTATCTCATTTTCTTTAATTTTCTGTCTAATAGCTCTTTAAATAAATGCACCATATTTTGTTCATCCACATCTTATTTTAGTTGATAGTTGTATAAGTTATTTCCTGCTTTGGATTGCAAACTATTTAGAAATTAACTTTCTTCCCAGACATATTTCTGCATGTGTACAAATGTAACTGGGTTCTGCATACCAGAAGGGGACTCGTAGGGCCAATTTACAATCCCTCATCCTCATCAGTTATGTAGTTTGTTTAACATTCATAGTTTTTGCCAACTTAGTAGGTTCAAATGACCATCTTGTTGAATTTTATTCCTTCAGTTATGAGAAAAGAAGCATACTTCAGCTCTAATTTTTCTATATGCTCCCTATTCTCACCCATTACTTTTTTTTCTATTATAGAGTTAGTCATTTTCTAATTGATTTACTAGCTGTCTTGCAATATTGGGAAAAAGAGCCCTTCTCTTATGGGTAACGGATTTTTCCCCCTGTTTGTAATTTGACTTTTGACTTAAGCAGAAAATAAATTCCAGCATGCATTCTATTCTTTTTACTATAAAGAGGATTGTTATTTTTATGACATCAAATTTATCAGATTTTTTCTTAATGGCTTCTGAGCCCAGTGCACCTTTAAATGTGGAATCTGCAATGTTATCCAAGAACTCTCCCTTTTGGCAGCCTCTCTCTATGGTACCGTAGGAGCCTCGGTGAAAGAGCAGAAGGATTTAAACTCAGTTGTTGATTTCATTTCTGGAGATTACATCTAGTTAATTGAGCTGCTTCCTATGTTGAATTAGATATGTAAGTCACATATCAAAGTATCTGCTAGTTTACTTAAAATTAGGCCTAAGAGTCACCCCCTAGAGAATCTCTTTTGTTGCTCAGATGTGGCCTCTCTCTCTCTCAGCCAACATGACAAACAAACTCACCACCCTCCCCCTCTTTGCGTGGGACATGACTCCCAGGGGTGTGGCCCTTCCTGGCAATGTGGGACAGAAAACCTAGAATGAGCTGGGACTCGGCATCAAGGGATTGAGAAAATCTTCTTCACCAAAAGGGGGAAAAGCAAAATGAGACAAAATAAGGTGTTAATGGCTGAGAGATTTCAAACAGAGTCGAGAGGTTATCCAGGCAGTTATTCTTACACAATAAATAGATATCAACTTTTTAGTTAAGGTGGAATGGAGAGGCTGGAGGGAACTGCCTGATAATGTAGGGCTGTGCTCCAGTAGCCATATTTCTTGAAGATGATTGTATAATGCTGTAGCTTTCTCAATGTGACTGTGTGATTGTGAAAACTTCATGTCTGATGCTCCTTTTACGTACCTTATCAACAGATGAGTAAACATATGGATTGAAAATAAATAATAGGGGGAACAAATATTAAAATAAATTTAGTAGATTGAAATGCTAGTGATCAATGAGAGGGAGGGGTAAGGGGTGTGGTATGTATGCATTTTTTATTTCTTTTTTTGAATTGATGCAAATGTTCTAAGAAATGATCATGATGAATATACAACTGTGATGATATTGTGAGTTATTGATTATATATCAAGAATGAAATGATCATATAGTAAGAATATTTGTGTTTGTTTAAAAAATAAATTAATTAAAAGTATCTGCTAGTAAGACCCATAGTAAATGTTGGTTTCTCTTTTCCTTTATCAGTCACTTAGGCCTTTGGGCGAATGGAATATCTGAGAACTGTTTAGAGTATTGCCAAAGGGGAAAAGATAAAGAGAAAAAATGAAGCTCTCTAAGAGCAAAAAACTGAAATGTGGTTTGTAAAGAGCAATATAATTTAATAGGGAGTTGGCAAGAAGCCACACAGAGCTATGGATCATACCACATAGATAAAGGTGATGAGCCAAAACAGGAAGGAAAGAAAAAAATGTTAAAAGAGGGCAAAAAGGGAGAGGCCAAGCATCAGATGCTCAGGGGCATATGAACTTTGAGAGAAGGAAAAGTTAAGCTATTTTACCACAATACACATCTCCTCTCGATTCTTGTTTTTGAAGACATCATGGAGAGAAGATAGAGCAATTATAGGATTAATTTTTCCCTGAGAGCTCACACACTATTGCTCCATGCCTTAGGCATGCTGGACAGATCCCACTCTCCCTAGAGTACCGCTCCCTGCAACAGTCCCAGCTGAAATATTCAGAAACAAAACATAATGAAACAACTAGATGGTTATGTTGTGTTATCATGTTTGAACTCACACATTTTAATATATATGGGACAGAAATCCTAGAATGAGCTGAGACTCAGCGTCAAGGGATTGAGAAAAACCCTAGAATGAGCTGAGACTCAGCATCAAGGAATTGAGAAAATCTTCTCGACCAACAGGGGGAAGAGTGAAATGAGACAAAGTGTCAATGGCTGAGAGATTCCAAACAGAGTCAAGAGGTTATCCTGGAGGTTATTCTTGTTACTCAAGATGTAATGGAGAGGCTGGAGGGAACTGCCTGAAAATGGAAAGCCATATTCCAGTAGTCATGTTTCCTGAAGATGATTGAATCATGATATAGCTTTCACAATGTGACTGTGTGATTATGAAAACCTTGTGTCTGATGCTCCTTTTTATCTACCTTGTCAATAGACAAGTAGAACATATGGAATAAAAATAAATAATAGAGGGAACAAATGTTAAAATAAAAAAATGTAACATATATTATTGTCCATTATTTATATGATAATGTAAATGAGTTTAAAATTGATTTATAACAAATTATGGTTTAACAGTAGATTATAGCCATTCCAAACCAAGGTACTCTAGAGTTTTTAATAATACAACTCAAATAAAAATCTTAGACTGACAGATAAGTGACTGTTGATATTGAAAAACAACATAACATAATAGGTATTCCCAGCATACTTGGAACTATTCTGTTACTTAAATATAATCTTATCTTTTTTATTATGTAGCTTGTTGGTTCTGTTATTTTCTTCATTAATCCATTGTTTCATTATGAAATGGGCATAATAAATCCCATTGATTAGGTTTGAAGCCTTGATTCTGTACCGTACAGAGCTGTAATGAGGTATTTAAAAACCACGGACTTACTGGCAAGCCAAAATTATACTACATTCAGGTTGATTCCTTTGGCACTATATCTTTTTCTTCAGACTATGTGTTAGTTAGATTCAGTTGTCAACTTGGCCAGGTGAGCATACCTAGTCTTGTTGCTGCGGACATAAGCCAACGGTACGTGAACCTCATCTGTTGCCAATTACATCTGCAGTCAGC
>PVIY010035717.1:0-26033 GCA_004026745.1 Myrmecophaga tridactyla
CCACGGCTCCAGCCCGGCTTGGGGTGGGGCATGATGGGGCTGGACATATCATTTGGGGGGCAGAGGCTCCCGAGGATGCTCTCCGGGCTAAACCGGTAGGTCTTCTGCTTTTACAAGGGGCAGGCAGCCAGAGAGAACAAAAAGGTCTTCCATGTAGGATAACGCTGGCCCTCTCTCTCAGATTAGCAATTCTCCTTGGCAGTCTGTTTGGACCATTTCCGCCGGGCAGGTTTTGGGTTTTGCCTGTCTTGACTTCCTTTAAATATCTGGGGCACCGGCAATGGCGGTCACCTCCGTCGGTTTCTGACTGTCACTCGGAGCCGGGGGGAGGGGGTCCGGCAGCCCCACAACCCGGCCTAGGCCCTTCCCCCGGGGAAGGCCCTGGAATCAGCAATTCGAACCTTCGAGTCGCCTCCGCCCGGGGATCCCGCGGGGGTGGGGTCACCTGGCCGCCCCTCAGCCCTGCAGTCCTCGTCCTCCTTCCGCCCCACGCCACCCCCGTGCTCTCCCCCCTCGATTCTCCCGGCTCCAATTCCGGGCTCCCCCGCCGGGTGGGGACCTCCGCCGCCCCCACCCCGAACCCCCGCGACCGCGGGGTGGGCGCCGCCCTCCCGCCGAGCACTCACCGGAGCTGCCCTGCCCGGCCCGGCTCCGG
The DNA here is from genome assembly GCA_004026745.1 of Myrmecophaga tridactyla. Lineage (NCBI taxonomy): Eukaryota > Metazoa > Chordata > Mammalia > Pilosa > Myrmecophagidae > Myrmecophaga > Myrmecophaga tridactyla. The sequence continues at coordinate 656 of PVIY010035717.1, forward strand.
CTCGGGGCTCGCTGCAGGCGGCCGCGGCGTGGCCGAATGGCCCTGTGGCCCGGCCGGGGCGCCTCCCGCTGTCCGCGCCACCCGCGGGGCGCCCCCAGCCCCGCCCGCGCCGGCCCGCCGCAGCCGCTGCCAAGGCAACGGCGCGCCGCCGTCACGTGACCGGCCCGGCGGGGGCGCTGCGGGCCACGTGACCGGCCCAGACCCCTGGGACGCGGCCAGCCGCCCCTCGGCGGAGAGCTCGGGGGTAACTGCCCCTTGGGCGCAGCCTCTGCCGGGGTCACCTCCCCCCCACCCCCCGCTTCCCCATCAGCCGGCGAGGGCGGGAGAGACCGCGCGGCCGCGTTGCCGCCCGGGGGCGGGGTGGGGGCAGCGGAGAGCCAGCGACGAGGCGCATCTCTCCGGTCCCCCCGGGCCTTGGGCCTGCCCCGCCGGGGTTCGCCCCGCGCCCCACCGACTGGGCATCCCTCGGGCTGGGACCGGCCGGGACCCCGGGAACAGGCCCATGAGGCTGCGCTTTCCCGGTCCCCGTGTGTCGGCGCGCAGAGGCGAGCCCCGGGCTTCTCCGAGAGGCCTTGGAGGATGCTGCGGATCGGCCGCTGGCCCGGGGAGGGGCGGGGACTGGCCGAAAGGACGCAGCTGCAGGTACCCCGTTCTCAGACCGCAGGCGGGGCAGACCGGAGGTGGGGAGCTGGGGAAGAGGGCGGGGAAGGCGAGGCTCCGTGTGGGAAGGGCTTTGGAGCGGTTCTCCTAGCTCTTCTCTGGTGCGAAAGCTTCTGGAGTAGAAAGCGCTTTGCGGTCCCTTCCTTTGCTGCAGCAGGGAACCTCTCTTAACCAGGGACGAACTCTGGCTCACGACTCAGATGTTAAAACAGGAATGCTCTGCTTTTCAGGAAGTGCACATGATTAATTCACTAAAAGGTAAGATGGGTTCCTACCGACCCATCTGGGCCAGACAGCCCTTGGAGTCCTTCCGACATGACAGGAAGCCTGCCCTACATAGGATTTTTCCATCTGTCACAAGAGCACTGAACAGTGACACATTTATCTAAATGAAAGAAAAATTCCACTCACGTCAACCAGTCCAAGTTTTCTGACAATTGTAAGAGTAGATGTTACAGATGCCCGGCAGAATCTATTTATACTTCAATTTGCCTTTTAGAGACCATTGCTGAGGGCAGAACAGTCCCTTGAATCCAGAAGGATACTTAAAAACACACTAAGCCAGTCTTTCTCCTCCTGGTTACCACAAGCTAGTTTGTGGGACTCCTAGACAAAGGGCACAAGAAAATTCCCAGGGTTCGATTACTGCCCCTCCTGCCTCCTCCTAGCAGCATGAAAGGGACCATCTGAATTTGCTCTGTGCCTGGTCAGGGGGGTCAAGTCTTCAAAAACCAATCATGCTGTGGCTTTCAAACCGCAAGCTCTTTGCAAGATGAACTGGAAAACAGGAAGAAAGCACTTTGTAAACTAAAGTAGTTGCATCACAGATGAAATTATTTCAGCAACAGAGTCACTTGCTTGTTGAGTTCTCACTGAAGCCTGAATTTGCACACCCTTTAGAAAGCTTCCCATGCCAGTCAGCAATGCCTCCTCCCCCAAGCATGTCCAGACAGAAGCAAAATGTAAGCAGAAATTACCAGTGTTTTTCAGAGCCAGTTTCCTAACTGAACTGAGAAAATGACTTTTTCCCCCTCCTAGCAGATGGAGGAGGGTGGCAGCACCAGGCCGAAAGGAGGGAGATTGCTGGAGGGTCAGCTTCAGGTGTGCAGGCAGTTAGTGGGAGTTACACGGAGGGGAGGGAGGTCCGGGGCCAGGTCACAAGTGCCAGCTGCGCAGTGATGCAGCCAGGCTGCCTGGGTGGGCTGCTACTGGGAGTAGTCCCCAGGTGGGGACCTTGACCTCGGTAAGTCCCTCGGGCCTCAGCTACTCCGCATTTGAAAAGGATCCGTTCTTTTGAGGTGTAGCCCCAGGATCCACCGTCTCCTAGCCCTCCTCCTCAACACCCCACCCCACCCCCACAGAGTGAACCTTGCCCTCCTCTGCCCAGGCCGGGTCATTCTGGATGGCATTGGTCTGTGGGGACAGTGCATCCATGGTGTCAGATCTGTTCCGCCAGGCACCTGCTCCTATCGCCTAGCCCGTGTCATTACCCACTTTCTGACCCTTTCTTTCTTGCTCAGTTCTCGGCCACCTTTCGTCTCTGATCTTGATGAGACCCAACTTAGACCCAACGCCCTCCCGCTCAGCTTCCTCCTTTCCTCTGCAGCCTGACCCCTTTCAGCCATGCTCCTGCTGAGGGCTTTGCCTCCCTTGTTCTCCTGCCACCGTCATCTCCCTTCATGGCCAGACTTCTCAAGAGGGCTGGCAGCACTTCCATTTACTCCTTATCCCTCTGATGTCCACTGAAACCGTGTTGCTAAGTCCAAACGATGTTTCAGCCGTCATCTTGTCTGTCACTGGGGACGCCTTCCATCTGGAAACACTCTCCTCCCTTAGCTGTGGGTGTTTCTCAGGGTTCTGTCTGGGTCCCTTCTCCTCTCTACACTTCTCCCTGTCTGGCCTCATCCACTCCCATCCATTCAAGGGTCTGTCTCGGCCTGGCAGACACCTCGGCAGGGGGTATCCCAAGGACCCCTCCACTTCACCATACCCACGGCTGAACTTGTCACCTTTTCCTCACAAACCCATTCCACCTCCTGGGCCACCTGACTGACGGGATGTTTCAGCATTCACCCAGTTGGTGACACCATAAACCTGGGGTCATCCCAGACCCTCCCCTCCCCACCGTGTCCTGTGGACCCCTCTGCCGCCTCAGTGTCCCCGGACTGTCTTCCATTTCTCCCTGTGCACTTGCCTCTGTACGAATTCAGGCCTTTATTACCTCTGGTGTGCGTCACGGCAAGACGCTCCTCCCTGTCCCCTTCTAGCTGATTCTCCACATTGCAAAGTAGAAAGTCCTCCTCGGACTCTCTGCTCTACCCCCAGCCTTCCAAGATTCCCTTTTGCCTCAGATGAACTCCAACCCTGTTCACGTAATTTAGAGGCTGTGACCGGGTGTTCTGCAACACTGATCTGCCTGAGAGCCCCGCTCAGCCCTCCCCGCCAGCTTATGGCCTGGGCTGGCAGACAGCCTATTGAACTCACCTGGCTACATTCATCTCTTCTGCTCTGTGTCCCTGATTGGATCTTGAGCTCCTTGAAGGCAAGGAGTGCGCCTTGCTCACCATTGTCCCTGGTGCCTCGCAGAGTGCCCTTTGGAACGCTTTGGGTTTAGCACTTAGTAGGTGCTCAATAAATGTTTGCTGCAGTCCAGGGACTAAGAAAAAGGGAAATGGCCTCTTGGGTCTTGCTCTGTTTAATTTCTCTTTAGTGAAATATATGTTAATATATGGTAATCACACCTCACTTTAGTCAAGTATGCAGAATAGTAAACAAATTAACTTCCAAAGGGAGAAAAGGAGAAAACATGTCTGCTTCTAATGATGATTAAAAAGGAAACGTTATCACACAGCTCTCTTTCCATCCAGCCCTGGAAATTGGATTTAATTATATTCCTATATCCAGAAGTCAGTAGAGCTGACTCACTCACTTTAATAAATTTTGGTTGTTTTCTTTTTCAAAATGTAAATGTTGAAAACAGGGGTGTAAACTTGAAATAGCACTTCATATGCTCCAAACTTGCGTCTCTGAAGGCATGGTGGAGTCCAGAGTGGACCACCCCCCACAGGGAGCCTATTTAAAATGCCCATTTTGCAGGAGGCGTAATGAACCAGAATGTCAGGGGGCCTGGCCCGGAATTCGGGTTTTGAAGAAGGCTCTGCAGGTGACAATGCTGGTGCACCTGGAGAGTGAAGATCACGTTGCCGGGCTCCAGCAAAGGTGATTAGCTGTGGAAGGCGACTCTTCCCCATCCAAGGAGTTGTCAGGTGTGGTCAACCTGCCTGTCTAAGGCACCACACTAATGCCAGCTGTTACCAGAGCAGGTATATGGACCTCTGTATTTTCTGCATGATTTTTATGTAAACCTACTTCTCTAATAAAAAATGTTTATATGTGCTTATAAATAAAAATAACTTCAGTCACTGGAACGTACTCAATCATTTAACTATTTACTGACCATCCACTATGTCCCCCAGATGGTGCTGGCAGGAAGAAGGCAGCACAGACCAGGACAAGCAGAGCCGTTGTTCTTGGAGCAGTCACGGTTTGGTGGGGGTATGAGGAGTGTCTGTGCGGAGGGCAGACAGGTGAGTGAAGGACAGGCGGTGACAGAGCCGTGGTGGGGTCGGGGGTCGGGGGGAGGCCTTGTGGGCCGAGGCAGAGGGCCCTGGAGCGAGGCACAGGAGGGGCCGGGTTCCTGGGGAGCAAGGGAGAAGCAGGTGGGGCAGATAGAAGGGCTCATGGTTTGGTGGCTCCTGTTTTATTCTAAGTGTGAAGGATATTTGGGGACTTAACACAGAGGGGTGACAGGACCTGGTTTAGGGTTTTAAAGAGCACTCTGGCTATTGGGTAGAGAATGTCCGTCCTTTGGTCTTCCTGCCTTGGTAAGTGGCCCCACCATCCACAAAGTTGCTCAAGCCCCTGCCCTCACAGTTCCCTTGGTTCCTCTTTTTCTCACCGCGCCCACCTGCAGCCATCAGTAAGTCCTGGGCCCACTTCCTTCTCATCTTCTCTGCCTAGTCCACACTACCACCATCTCGAGCTTGGATGAAGGCCATAACTTCCTGGTTAGTCTCCCTGCTTCTACTCACACCCCCCTCCCCAAATCCCTTCTCCACAAGCTCAGGGTACCCGTAAGCCAGCCGAGGGGCAAAATCTGGAGGCAGCTGGCCTCAGGAGGGAGGCGGAAGCTACCGACTCAGGAGGCCCTGGTGAAGGTGGCCTTAAAAGCCCCGGGCTGGATGAGCTCATCTGGGGTATATCACAGAGGATGGAACACAGCTCCGGGTCACCCCAACACTGAGTTTGAGCTGATGGGAAGCATGTAAGGGAAAGGCAAAAAAGAACCAGGATGGAGCACTGTCAGGGATGCCAAGAGTTTGAGAAACTATTAAAGACCGCCATGGAGCTGGACTCAGCAAGGTGGTTTCTTTCACTAGGATTTCAATGGATCGATGGGGATGAAACCTGCCTGGAGTGGGAGAGAGGAGGACGAGAGGCAAAGGGGGCAAGCACTGAAAACTCTTTGGGAAAGCCTGGCTGAGAAAGGAAGGAGAGAAATGGGTGGTAGTTGTATAGCATAGAGACAAAGCTTTATGTTTTGTTTTAAAATGCGAGACACTGGACATGTCTGTTTACTGACAGGAGTGAAAGGTAGATTCAGGGGACTGTGGGGGGAGGGGTGGGGATGGAGACCCATCTGCAGGTGGCAGGAGAGAAAGCAGCACGCACAGGCTCAGATGTGTGGGCCAGTGAATGAGGTGGAGCATGAGGGGCTGGTCTGAAGGCTTTTGCCGTCTCCATGCTCCGTGAGCCAATTACCTACTGGGGGTGGGAGGTGGAGAGGGGAGGCCTGAGAGCTGACAGTAAATGCACCTTTTACAAAGTAGGGGTGAATGGATGCACCTGGGAAGAGTCTGAGGAGAGGTGGGCAGTGCTGGGTTCCTGGGGCCCTCATAGTGGGACAGATCAGTTGAGCTGTGTGATCCTCCAGGGGAGATGAAAGGACCGTCAGCTCCAGGGGAAAGTTGGTAGCACAGCAACTGCTTGCCTTAGTGAACACTCCTCTCTGTAACTGTAGGCTTGCTCACACACACACGCTCTGTTATATCTTCTGCTATACTAGCCTTATATTGCATATACACACAGATTAACACATGAGAGAGCTTGTTAGAGGCCCAGCACCCAAAGTGCAGTTCCCGGACACCCTTCCTGGCAGGCCTGGGCTCACACAGCTGCTCCCTGGCAGTGCTGCGCAGCGGGGAGGTGTGGGGCTGGGATGTCTGGACTCTGAAGGCACATGGCCTGGAGCAAATCCCAACTCTTGCCCTCACTTACTGGGTGACCTGGGCAAGTTTCTAGACCCGCGTCTGTACTTATAAATCTTGTTTGTGGAATCCATATGGGAAATCTAATAAAAGAGAAAAAATATTCTGAGACAAATATCTAGGCCTGGCACAGCGCTGCCTCATGAGACACTCAATAAATGTCTATTCAGGGAGTGAATGAGTGAAGGCCAACCTCATTTGGTAAATCAGAATTTTTATACATTGAGCTGTTCTGAGGCAACCAATCCAAGTCTTGTATACCTTAGTTGTTCAATTCTGGCCCCTTCTTCCCCCCAGACAATCAGCAAGGCCTTAACTTCATGATTTCCCCTCATTGTGGCTCTCTGTCCCACTCCCTCCCTCCTCACTAATGACATCCAATTGTTTGCTCCTCTCTTCCCAAGCAGAACACAACTTGAAGAAAGGCGGAGAGTTGTTCCACCTAAATATGGTCAGAAGCTGCTCTAGGATATTTATTATCTAAATATTCTAAAATTTAGTAAGTGTAACATAGGCACCCAGCCTGGCATCTGACAGCTGCTTAGTCCCTTGTCCACCCAACCAATACACATCTGTTGAGCATGTCTTTCACTCGGCTCCTGGCCAGGTGAACTGGGCAGAGGCAGGAAGCGATCTGCCCAGGGTCCCCTGGCTCATCAGAGAAAGGGAGGGTCAGGACACAAACCCAGGCAGCCTCAACAGCCTCCAGTGTCGGAGAGAAAGCCCACAAGATCCAGCCCACAAATTCAAAGAGCTGGGACACACATTTTGGGGGGAAATAAGGAAACCCAACAGTTCAGACAGAACTAAAATCAAAACACAAAATCTACCAGCCAGTCCCTGAAAAAAGTGAATCATGGATTTCAAAAATGTGACACATATGATCATATATGCTAATTTATTAGGGCTGATGCTCTGTTTCAGCTTCCTGGGTAGGAAAAATCCTAAGACATGAACCACCGAATGGACGGACAGAAGCGGTCCCTAAAGTTGCACAGCTCAGGGCTGGCCCAAGGGAAACTATATACAAGTAAGAGAGAAGTAAGATGTCTCTTGGTTTTGCTTTCCTCAATACCACCATTTCCTTAATTCTATCAAACTCCATAAAAGGCAAAGAATATACTTAAAACATATATAATCCAAAAAGTGAACAAAGTCTCTAATTAGAAAACAACTTTGTCCCACTATTGCCCTGGAAGTGGCAAGGTCAAAGGCTGATGCTGGGTACCTCCCACGCAACCTGGCACCCAGCACAGTGTCCAGGACCCTGGAGACACCCATTCCATTCTGGGACAGTTATATGGCCGTCAGTTTGGGGCTGCCTTCTCCCAGTGACACACAGGGGCCACCCTGGCCCCTCCACATGAGCCTCCTTTTTGGAGACACCCCTTCTGACCGGGCACCCAAGTGCCCCAGGCCTGAAGACTGAGGGTCCGGAAGGGCTTTAGTCTCAGACAGTTTCACCCACCCGTTCCTGTCAAGTGTCCCTGCTTCCTTTTCTGTTTAGATCTCCTTTGACTTCAGGATGAAAAAGCAGCTTTTGGCCAACTTGCCTCCAACCCTCCCCAGTTGGTCACGATGCCCCCAGACCCTCTACTGTGGTTCGGTCCAGCCTGGATTCTGTTCCTGCTTATTTTTCTAGACTCCAGCTGTTTTCCAAATAACCTTTAAACATGTCAAGCCCCTGTTCTTCTGGCTCAGCTCACCTGGTTATGTCTCTGCCCACTGCCATCTCCCTTCACACACCACCCCCTGTACCCTGGGAGCTGCTGGGCAGGAACTGTACTCTCCTTAGCTCAAGGAAATGACAGTGCTCTGAAATGTGGGGCAGCTCCAGAGCCAAGCCCATTTCCTTCAGAGAGTCTGGGAACAGGTCCATTTAAGAGGAAATCTTGAGGCCCATCTTCTATTGTGTCATTCCACAGCAATCCCTACAGCTTTGGTAATTAATGTTTTACATGCCCGAACAAACCTTAAGGTTTTCTATTCTTTACCGAATAACAGTTCCTTTCACAGAAAACTAGCCCCAAACCCATCACTGTTCACATATGTGAAAACAGGCACCAATGGCAGAAAGTTATACACTCTTTCCCCTTTTATAAGCAGCAAGGATGAACTATGCTTGGCACTGCCCTCGAGTGTCCCAGGAGAATGTCCTTTGTCCCACAAGCTCAGTCCTGCTGAGGCTGGGCCATGTGCAGTCCAGGATGGGTTTCCTTTTGCTCTCCACCTAGCAAATCCCTGGGAGGGAAGCTGAGCTGAGACAGGGCTTTCTTTCCCTCCCGTTCACACTGAGGGTCTCTGGTGACAGAACAAGCCAGGCTCCAGCAGCTGCCACAGCAAGTACCCAAACACCATCACTGCCTCATGATGAAGCTGGGCTCGTCCTCCTCCTCTTCCTCTTCTGTTCCAGATGCCTCCTCAGAGCTACTGTTCTGCTGCTCCTGGGACTGACTGGATCCTGGAATCACAGGGCATTTGCATTACAAACATACAAATTCACTCAGAAACTAAATGGTCACTTTTGAAAAGGAGGAGAGCTGAGGGAAATAGGAAACTACTTGTTCCTCGTTGGTGCAGCGAGATGCTGGAGGCAGAATTCACGCCATCAGTTAGCCAAAGAACTGATCTGCAGATGGCCCTCTGACAAGCGTACCTCAATATCATACAAAGGCCCATAAATTAGGGCTCACTGCTTTAAATATGGCCCCTGTTATCCACAACATCTGCCAACTTATAGGGCAACTCCCATTCCCTAGTATATACATATATATTTTTTTGTGAGACCAAAGCAAAAAATGTCCACTTGGTACAAAATTCACATTTTGACCAGTGCAGTTCCCAACGGAACACCATAAGCACATGGAACCTTGAGCAGGGCACAGGACTTTGTAGGCCTGTCCAGAGCAATGCCCCGACAAATCTCAGAGTGACCCGAAAAGTAAACACAAAAGCACCTGCAAAGGCCACCTGGGGGAACGGTGAGAAAGGGGGAAAACTCAGCCTTCCCAAGTGGAGAATTCCCAACACTCCCACAAGCAGTGGAGACAACCTAAGCAATAGGCTGACCCCCGATCCCGGGGCCTGCCCACATGAAACCCAATCCTGCAAAGGATAGGTTAAGCCCACTGAAAACCAGGCCCAAGAGTCACCCCCAAGAGAAGCCCCCTGCTGCCAAGAGAAGGCCCCTCTCCCCCAGCCAACACAACAAGCAAACCCACCGCCCTCCCCCTCTCCATGCGGGACACGACCCCCAGGGGTGTGGCCCAGTAACACGGGACAGAAATCCCAGAACGAGCTGGGACCCAGCACTAAGGGATCAAGAAAACCCTCTTGACCAAAAGAGGGAAGAGTGAAATGAGACAAAACAAAGTGCCAATGACTGAGAGACTCCAAACAGAGTCGAGAGGCCGTCCTGCAGGTCACAATCCCACACACCAAACAGACATCACCCAGTCAGTCAAGACGCAATGGAGAGGCTGGAGGGAACTGCCTGAAAATGCAGAACCGTGCTCCAGCAGCCATGACCCCAGAGAGGACCCTACAATGACAAAGCCCTCGCAACGCGTGTGACCGCGAAAACCCCATGTCCGATGCGCCCCCCATTCATCCCATCAACAGGCGAGCAAACACATGGAATAAAAATAAATAACAGGGGGAACAAATGTCAAAACAAATCTAGTAGACTGAAAGGCCACCGATCAATGAAAGGGGGGGCAAGCGGCATGGTATGCATGAACCTCCCTCTGCCTTCCTCTCACTTCTTTTTCTGAACTGATATAAATGCTCCAAGAAACGCCCACGATGGCGGACCTACAACCACGTGATGGCACCGTGACCCACCGACCACAGATGTAGAACAGGACGGTCACATGTCAAGAACGTCCGTGCCTGTTTGCTGATATATCTTCAAAAAATCAAAAAATTAATCAAAAAAGAAAAAAAAGAAAAAAAGAGCTTATCCATTGTATAGATATCACTTTTTAGTTTACAGGGTATTGGAGTGGCTAGAGGGAAGTACCTGAAACTGTTGACCTGTGTTCCTGTATAAGAAGACTGTATAACTATAAAGTTAATAACGTGACTGTGTGATTGGGAAAACCTTCTGTTTTATGCTCCTTTTATACAGGGTATGAACAGATGAGTAAAAAAAAAAAGGTGGTGTGATGGTGGCTCAGTGGCAGAACTCTCGCCTGACACGCTGGAGACCCGGGTTTGATTCCTGGTGCTTTATAGTATCTGCGAAGCTGACTCGATGGGAACGTTTCTTATTTCTCAAAGCACTAGATTCCTGAACAATTTCCATTTCTGAAGTCCTGAAGAGGACTCCTTGGGGGTTTCAAAATTGAGGAATGCTGTCCTCCAGCAGGTCCCTCTGTACTGTCACTTTCTTCATTAGCCTCTGAACACATCCTATCCATTTCTGAAGAAAAACTTTTTTTTGACAATTGTCCTCAGTCCCGTTCGGGGTCCACGCGCTCCTCACCAAGGCAGCTCACAGCCGCCTCTCGACGTGACCTGACAATGCCCCATTCCCTAGCATTTAATGCCAGGCTGACAACACTCCTGCTCAAGTCTCCTGTTCTCACTGTGGTCTGCAAACAGAATTTCAAAACCTGTGCAGTGGAAGACTGTGCAAAGATGGCAGAGGAGGAAACTCCAGGAATCATTCCCTCCACCACAACTAACAAACAAGCAGGAGTTGCATGAAGCAACTATTGTGACATCCTGGAGTCTCGTGGAACACTGGGTGGCATCCAGGGAAGAGCTGGAGGAAGAGGCTGGTAAATGCAGTAGGTGCCAGTGAATCTTCCCCTGCCGCAGTGGCTACCGTCTCCGTCCCTCAGCTGTGTGGTAGGGAGCAGGAGGGACAGCAGCACAGGCTCCTGCTACAGCGTGCATCTTTTCTCTTCCAGGTAGTGTATCTTCATTTTTGTATTTTCCATCCTTTGGTTTCTTCATGTTTCATTCTGCATATTTTTTCTTGATATATTTTTCAGTTGACCAAAGTCTCTCCATCTGTATCTAATCTGTTATGAAACCTATTCACTGAGTTCTTTTTTTAATATATATGCTGTATGGTGGGGGTCACGTTTCACTCTTTTTCCGTGTGACTATTCCATTATTGCAGCACCATTTGTTGAAAAAAAAATTGGGGGGGGAGGGAAAGTACATAGGGGGAGAATCGAACCTGTCTCCTGTAGGGCAGGCGAGAATTCTACCACTGAACTACCCTTGCACCCCCAACCCCCACTGAGTTCTTAATTTAGGTTAGTATACATATTTTTTAGTTCTGCAATTTGGTTGGTTATTTTTCAAATCTGAGTCCTTTTTTTGTGTGTGTGTGTGTCCATTTTTTAAAATAGTTTCCAGTTTTCTCCTAATGTTCTGAAGTTGTCTTTTATCTTCTTGAGCATAGTAAACATGTTTAAAGTTTGTGCTGATGACTCTAGCTGCTGGAGGCTCTGTGGAGCTTTCTATTGTTTATTATTTCTGCTGGCTTTTCTCCATGATATCTCTCTCCTAGTATGCCTGGTTACTTTTTACTAGGTATTTAGGATTATGTTAACTACTTCCAGGAACCTGGGGGTTCTAACAATCCAGAATTACCTTAATGCACTTTCAGGAATGAGATGATCAGGAGCTGGCGCCCAAGGCCACGTGTGGGCTAGTCTATTTATCGTTCAATCTAACTCCTCAGATGCAGCTTCTTGTGGTTTTCACTTCAAAGCACAGACACTTTAATAGGGACCAGCATTCCAGTGATCTTCCCTAGCCATACAGACCATCAAAAGGCTGCTCATCCTTCTTATTCATTTACCTCTTCCAAAACTGGCAGAAAACTCCAGGAAAAAGTGACCCCAAATGCCGGAGACTCCCATCTCTGAAGTTATATCTTGACCAAGGTTTTGGCCTTGTAATTTTTCAAGCAGAAGTGTTTTGTAGTTCAACCAGTTTTTCTAAATTCTTCAGTGGGTGAACTGGTTGGAGTTAATAATGTGCATTATCAGGAATGGAACTCTTAATAGATATGATTTTTTATCTCTGTTTTTCAGATAAAGAAATAGGGCACAGAGAGCTTAAGTAACTTGCTCAAAGACACATAGCAGTAAATGACGGGGCTGAGATTCAAACACAGTCTGGTCCCAAAGTGTTTTTAACCACTCTTTTTTTTTTTTTTTAAATTTGCATATGGGCAGGAGGCACCAGGGATCGAACTCCAGACCTCCAGCACAGCAGGTCAGAGCTCTGCCTGCTGAGCCACGGCAGCGGCCCTTTAACCACTCTTATAATGTCACTAGGCAAGCCAACTCCTTGGCTTAGAATCCTTGATGAAATGGACCCTGCTTCCTCCCTGCAGTTTGCCTTGCCACTTCCTTCTCTATTGCCCAGGGGCCCAGAGAACACATCCTCGCCTCTCTGACTCCTCCTCTGGCCTCAGCACACTTCACCCAGGTTTCTCCAGAGGCAGGGCAGAACTGTGTGGATAGCAAAATTCAGGTGTGATCAGGGCAGGGGTGATGGGGGAATGCTTGCATGCTGCTTCCCCTTCCTGGGCTCTGGATAGCAGCTGAGATTGCATGAGTTTTATTTGGAAGCCCTCCACCCCTTGATGACCCATATGCAGTTGAGTCAGCTCATACTCTCTGGATTTGACCCTTGTCTCCTGAGGCTGCCCAAGAGCAGGAGGGGGCCACATGAGGCAATTCTCCCTGCTGAGTTCCCTCCTGTGGGGCTACTGGCTTGCCCAGATAATCTTGGACTAGGAGTGTGACTGGCTTCCCAGCTCCCTGGTACCCCCAAGCGTGAACAGCCAGTGCTTGTCCCCTTGTCGTTAAGAGCCTTGGATCAAATTCACAGGGAAAATAGGCCATCAGTCATGAAGGCTGCATCTACTATATTCTCTTTCCTCTCCAAATATATGACATTTTCACCCTCTTTCATCCTGTCGCAAAGGAAGGAAGGTTGCACAGCTATGAAAGTACAAGCTCTGGAAGTACAGCAACCTGGGTTTAGATCCACTTACATGTTATTTGACCCTGGGCAACTCATCATTCTTTCTGAGCCTTAGTTTCTTGTCTTTAAAATGGGAATAACTATACTCATCTTGCCCCACATCTGGAATCAGCCATTTCCCCAGAGAGTCCTGGTTCCTTCTAGTGGGAAATGGTATTTAGACACCATAGTCAGATACCAGGGATGCTGTTGCCACTGGGTTGTTATTATTGTTTCTGGACTTTTTAATGGACAGAGATGGAAAATAAGTATTCTAAAAAGTGAAAAATAAATTACGAACCCTTGTCAATGTTTCCAATTTAAATTTAAAGTCATGTGGTTTTTAATCTAACTTATTGAGTATTGGTAGCTTTTTCCTTCATCTTGATTCCTAATTACATTAACACAATCTTATTTGCTTTCTCATTTTATATGCTTATAATATAAAATAGATTAAAGCAAAAATACCCCTAATCTGATTAACAACATCATTACTAAAGGCTCATTAAATTTCTTTGTAATTCTTCTATCCTTAAGATATATTCCCCTAGGAATGTACAATCAAATTACTATGGTTAATTATGCTACTGATTGACACACAGTTAGGTTCATTTGTTTAATTTTGCCTTCCATTTTTTTAGAATTGCTTTGTGGTGTATCTCCTAAAACATATGCACACTGGTCAGCCCCGGGTGCTTGCTCAAGGAATCTCTTCATCCTCAGTTCACTGAACAAACACTCTCAAATGACGTAAATATTGATTAAACTTCCACTGTGCCCACACCTATGACATTTTAGAAATAACTTTTTTTACTGAGCTAAAATTCACATGACATGAAAATCATCATCTTAACCATATTAAACTGTATATTCCTGTGTTTTTTTAGTATATTCACAATGTTATTCACCCATCGCGACTATCTAATTCCAAAACATTTCCATTCCCCCCAGAAAGAAACCCTTTACCTCTCTCCCTAATCCCCTTCCCCCACTCCCTGGCAACTACCATCTCCTTTCTGTCTCTATGGACTTGCCTAATCTGGATATTTCATGTAAATAGAACTATACAATAGGTGGCCTTTTGTGAATGGCTTCTTTCACTTAATGTTTTCAAGGTTCATCTGTGTTGTAGCATATATCTGTAAATTATCCCTGTTTTTTTCCTTGTCTTTTTAATATTCTGTTTCTTAACTTTTTTTATTTTTTATTTCTTAACTTTAATACATAGTTACACATTAGACCTATATGAGATTCCGGCTCATAAGCAGATGCAGATACGGACTGTGCAGATATCACGTGCAGATACGACTAGGAACCACGCTTGCATGCGCCTGCAGCTGCACATCCACATATGCAGAGAAATAAGTAAGACAGTTCCAGAGAGAAGCCAGGATGCTGGGCATGTTACTACCCCCGTTACTGCTGCCACTAGCTGAGAGCTCTTCCTGTGCAAATGCTCCTTGTAGTTTATTTATTCTCAAGGCAGCCCAAGAAAGAGGGATTTATTAGCCCTATTCTGTCAGGGAGGACATTAAAACTTAAGGTGCTTAGGGTTGCACAACTGCTAAGTGGTAGAGTTGGAATCTGAAGCCAGGTTTCCTGATGCCGCTGAGCATGCTCTATAGGGATGGATGAAAAGTGATCTGGGCGCTCGGAGCTGCAGGAAGGTGGGTGCGGGTGTGGGGAATTTCATTTCTTTTTTATGGTTGAATACTTTTCCACCATAGGGATATACCACATTTTGTGTATCCATAACAAAATGTTCATGAGTTGATGACACTTGTGTTGTTTCTACTTTTTTACTATTATGAATAACACTGCTAAGAACATTCACGTACAAGCGTTTGTATAAACACATGGTTTCATTTCTCTTGGAGTGGAATTGCTAGGTCACATGGTAACTCTATTTTGGACTCTTTAAAAAAATAATTTTATTCCTTGTAGCAGGTAAAGGATTTTTAGATTTTATACCAAAAGCATGAGCAAAAAAATAAATAAACGGGACTTCCTTAAAATTAAAAAATTTTGTGCATCAAAGAACATCATTAAGAAAGTAAACAGACAACCTACAGAATGGGAGCGAATACTTGGAAACCATATCTGATAAGGTTAAATATCCAGAATATATAAAGAACTCCTACAACTCAACAACAAAAAAGACAAAAAAACCCAGCGAGCCAAAGAATTGAACAGTCAATTCTCCAAAGATGATATTCAAATTACCAGTAAGTATATGAAAAGATGCTTGACAACATTAGCCATTACAGAATTGCAAATTAAAAGTACAATTTGATGCCACTTCACACCCACTAGCATGGCTACTGAAAATAACAAGTGTTGGCAAGGATGTAGAGAAATAGGAACCCTTGTACATTGTTGATGGGAATGTAAAATGTGCAGCCACTGTGGAAAATAGTTTGGCAGTTCCTCAGAAAGTTAAACATAGAATTACCATATGACCCAACAATTCCATTCCTAGGTAGATACGCAAAATATCTGAAAGCAGGGACTTTGAGAGACATCTGCACACCAATGCTCATCGTGGTATTATTCACAACATCCAAAAGATGGAAGCAACCATTCAAATACACCACAAACTAAAAAAGGTCCATCAACAGATGAATGGATAAACAAAATGTCATCTACACATACAATGGAATATTTTTCAGCCATAAAAATAAGTGAAGTGCTGGATACGCCTCAACATGGATGAACCTTGAAGACGTCATATTGAGTGAACTAAGCCAGACACAAAAGGACAGATAATGTATGATCTTCTTATATGAAATACCTATAATGAACCAAATCATACAGACAGATAGTAGGTTTCCAGGGGACAGAGGATGAGTAAAAAGAATGATTTTTGATTAATGGGTACAGAGTTTCTACTTAAGGTGATGAGAAAGTTTGGGTAGTGGGTGTTATTGACAGTAGCTCAATTTTGTGAATGCAATTAGTACCACTTGACAGTGGTTAAAATGAGAAATTCTAAGTTGCATGTATGTTACTACATTAAAAGTTAAAAACAAAAAACCAAACCAACAACAACAAAAACTGTATAGCAGAGGGCTCTGCCCACAACAATTATGCCAGCTTCCTGACTCTTCCCAAACACAGAACTAGAAACCCTCCTACCTAACACTCCATGTGCAGCTCTGAATTTCCAACTTTTCCCCTTTCATGACTGCCAGTACTCACAGTACAGCTGAGCTGGCCCAAAGCAAAGAGTACAAAGACAACTTGTTCCCAATCCCTCCTCCACCTCCCTCTTTTCCTGGGAACAGGGGGGTGGCTGAGAGTGGGAAGAGGCAAAGCCAGGGACCACAAAGCAGCCAGTCCTCGAGCCCAGTCACTGCAGGCAGCCACCTGTAGGTGTAGCTGCCTCACCAACTCATACCAGGTGGCTCATCCAGGCCCGCCATGGGCCTCCTCCTGCAAATGTGCAGGCCACTCACTCACCTCTACAAACCTAGCACCCAGGCGTGCACCAAAACTTTGTTATAGCTGTCATCACAGGGTCAGGAAAAGAGATGCCTAGGATGGGGCACTACAGAGCATGCGTGGCAGCAGGTTAAAGTCCTCTCTGAGATATAATTAATTAATTTCAGATATCTGTTTTTCTGTTCTTCAACCTCACGTCAATCAGAATGAGAAGTTTCAAAAGTACAAATGGCAAAGACACTATTTTAACAGCTAGTATTTGTTGAACACCTATGTGCCAGGTACTGTGCTGCATTTTTATGTATACAATCTTGTTTAATTCTAACCACAGCTTACTTACATATCCATTTTACAGATGGGAAAGCTCAGAGGGGTTACATAATTTATTGCTGAAGGTCTAGTAATCAGTAAGACAAGAAGCAGGATTCAAATGCATACTACTGGACATTTTAGGCCTCTGCCCTAAACCATCACCTTACCTTGCCTTCAGAAATGCATTAGGAAACTGAGGCAAAAGGAAAATAAGATGGAGGCAAGAGTGAGGTACGCATATAAAATGTGGGCCATGGGGAGACGAAGTTAAAAACTGAAGATGAGTTAAAAAAAACCTTAGCTCGAGCTACCTAGGCTCTAGGGCAGTGCTCCCCAAGCCTTCTCCCGTCAAGGCACAATGGGTAATAGGACAGGGATGCTCAGAGCCTGAGGAGGCTGGTCCAAGGCATGGGCACTCAACATCCACCCAAAGGGCCAAGGGGGAGTGGGTCTCTGCCACTTGTGGCCCATTCCCCAAGTGACACCTGAGGAGCGCTGCTCTGCAACTTGTTTTGCTCTACAATTTAAAGTCACATTCTGTCCATCTCATGCCTTTCTAAGAACTACAAAGCACACTCAGCTCTGAATATGGCAGGACAAGAACATTCGAACTGTTCTTTAACTCTGATCTTAAAGAAATAGTTAAATATGGTTTAACCTGGGTGTGTGGAATGGAGTGCTTTGGACACAGAATAATTAAGAGGAAGGCTCAAATGGATTTGGGTAATGGTGGTGAGGATTTGGGAAGGGTTAGAGCATAAAAGTGTCACTCTAATAAAGAAGAAAACTAGAAATCTGGCATATGACCCAAGTACATCCAAGTCATTTGGTAATTCAACAAAATTAATTTACCCATTCATTCTTTCAATATTTATTAAACACTTCTTTTTTAAAAAAATGTTTTTATCAAGAAATTTTCATACACATATAGTCCATTCATAGTATACAATCAATGGCTCATAATATCATCACATAGTGGTGTATTCATCACCATGATCATTTTTAGAATATTTTCATCACTCCAGAAAAAGAAACAAAAAAACCCTCAAAAACTCATAAATTCCATATCCATTACCCCTCCCTCTCACTGACCACTAGTATTTTAATCTATCCTTTTTTTATCCCTTATCCCCCAACTATTATTAATTAATTTATTGTATTTTGTTATTATTATTTACTTATCTGTCCATACCCTGGATAAAAGAAACATCAGACAAGGTTTTCACAATCACTATATAGTTATACTATCATGTTCAAGAATCAAGGCTACTGGAACACAGTTCAACAGTTTCAGGTACTTCCTTTTAGCCATTCAAATACACCACAAACTAAAAAAGGATATCTACATAATATATAAAAATAACTTCGAGGATAACCTCTCCACTCAATTTGAAATATTTCAGCCACTAAAGCTTTACTTTGTCTCATTTCTCTCTCTCCCCTCTCGGTCAGGAAGCCTTTCTCAATCCCATGATGCTGAGTCCTGGCTCATCCTGGGAGTCCTGTCCCATGTTGTAAGGGAGATTTATACCCATGGGAATCACGTCCCATGTGAGTAAGAGGGGGAACAGTAAGTTTACCTGCTGTGTTGGCTTGGAGAGAGAGGCCATATCTGAACAACAAAAGAGGGTCTCTGGGGGTAACTCTTAGGCATAATTATAAGTGGGCTTAGTGTCTTCTCTGTAGGAGTAAGTTTCATAGGGGCAAACCCCAAGGAGTGCTTACTTCTTGACAGCTACTATGCTTAATGTTGGGGATACAAGATTTAAAAAAAAATACTACCACAAATTAAAGCAATGAGATACCACTACACACCTATTAGAATGGCTAAAATCCAAAATACTGGCTACTCCAATTGCTGGCAAGGCTGTGGAGCAATAAAACTCTCAATACATTGTGCGTGGGAATACGGCCACTTTGGAAGACAGTTTGGCAGTTTCTTACAAAGCTAAACACAGTCTTATCATACAAGCCAACAGTCACACTCCAAGGCATTTACCCAACTGATATGAAAACCTATGTCCACACAAAAACCAGCACATGAATATTTATAGCAGCTTTATTCATAACTGCCAAAAATTAAAAGCAACCAAAATGTCCTTCAATAGGTGAATGAATACACAAATTGTGGTATATTCATATGATGGGATACTATTTAGCAATAAAGAGGAATGAGCTATGGAAAAAAAAGAAAGTAAAAACAAACACAAAGACATGGAAGAACCTTAAATGCATATTGCTAAATAAAAGAAGCCAGTCTGAAAAAGCTATGCAGTATGATTCTGTTTGTATATGATATTCTAGAAAAGACACAGCTACTGAGAGAGTGAACAGATAAGAGGTTGTCAGAAGTTGGTATGTGTGTGTGTGTGGGGGAGTGTTGTATGTGTGCAGTTTGAATAGCTGAAGGATAGGGGATTTTTGCAGGGTAGTGAAACTATTCTGTACGCATTTGTCAAAACCCACAGAACACTAAAACGCAAAGAAGGAACTTCAATATATGCAAATTCAGACATTATTTAGGATGTCAGAGGACAGCAGGATGGAAGGCAGAAAGTAGTAAATAAATCTTACCGTATCACCAATGTATGAAACAACCTCAGCAAAGGGGTGGAGGAAAAAAGGTGGGGACTTAAGTAACTCTGGAAATGAGTGGAGTTGTAAGACTAGGCAAAGGGAGAAACACTTAAACACTGTATTCTAGGTCAGATATTTGTTCTCGTGGAGTAACAATTCTGAAACCACAGTACATGTACATTGCAAGTGAACAATTAAGTAAATGGATGGAGGATGGTGAAGCCAGGTTACAAACAAGGCTAGAATGTACGTGCGGTAATGCACTGGAACTGGAGACATAGTAGGAAGACATGTTTAGCTTAACACGTAGATACAGATGGTTATATGTAGAAATCGTCACCGACGTGTATAGCCTGGTGTCACACACATGCATTTCCTTGCTCTATCAGCTGAGAAGACCTAAAAGCAACAAGACTCCAGCAACACCAAGAATGCTTAACTGCTAGCTCTTAGTTTCTAATACCATTCCCCAGCAAAGGAACCAGGTCTCTCTGGAGAAATGGCTGATTCTGGGATGGGGGAAGAAAACATGCAAGAAGAGACTAGAATATACTGTGTGTCAGAAAGTAAGGAAGACCTCCAAAACAAAACAAAACAAAACAAAACAAAAATTAAACAAAAACAACCCCACTACAATGAGGGTGAGTCAAAGGGACACAAGAACCAGCTGAATGAGCTCCCAAAAGCCATCACTGGGACAATCTGAACAAAATATTGTAGTATTACATTATTTCCCAAAGTATAAAATAAATACCACGAGCCAAACTGATATAAATAAATGGCGCAGAATAGACAAATCACTCATACAGGATTTCAACTAATTTATGCAGACACTCTGCCCTCAGGGAAGTGGGAAGTATTCCTCAGGCTTTAAGTGTGGGCTGGGTACAGTGACTTCCTCCCAAAGAGGACAGACAGTACAGAAAGGAGAAAAAAGATGAACTTTACAGTGGAGAAGCCTGACAAATATTACCAAGCCAGGTGATCGATACCTGTGGTAGCTAGATTCAGTTATCACCTTGGCCAGGTGAAGGCACCTAGTTCTGTTGCTGTGGACATGAGCCAATGGCACGTGAACCTCATCTGTTGTTGATTACATCTGCCGTCGGCTAGGAGGTGTGCCTGCTGCAACGAATGACGTTTGACTTAATTGGCTGGTGTTTAAATGAGAGAGCTCAATGTAGCACAGCCCAAGCAGCTCAGCTTACCTCATCTCAGCACTTGCAGCTCAGCCCAGGCCTTTGGAGGTGCAGAAAGGAATCACCCCAGGGAAAGCTGCTGGAACCCAGAGGCCTGGAGAGAAGGCCAGCAGAGACCACCCTGTGCCTTCCCACGTAAGAAAGAACCTCAGTTGAAAGTTAGCTGCATTTCCTCTGAAGAACTAACAAAATAAATCCCTTTTTATTAAAAACCAATCTGTCTCTGGTGTGCTGCATTCTGGCAGCTAGCAAACTAGAACAATACCCTTAACAAAATGTACCCTTGATATGATATGATGATAATGGCATTTCATTTATGTGGCTTTCCTCCTAAAAACTCCACAACCCCAGTCTAATCATCAGAAAAACATCAGACAAATCCCAATTGATGGGCGTTGTATCTAACATCTGACCCTTGAAACTTATGAATGTCATCAAAACAAGTAAAAGTATGGAAACCATCAGAGTCAACAGGAGCCTAAGAAGATGTAATGACTAAATGTAATGTGATATCCTGGATGGGATTCTGGAACAAAAAAAGAGCATCAGGTAAAAAAAGTAAGGAAATCTGTGAGGGACAAGAGAAAAAATATGGAACCATTAAACTTTATTCTGGGGAAACCCCTGATACAGTGTCAAACATTAGGGGCACCTAAATCAACAGGCCAAGCCCTTGATCTTGAGGCTTGCTCTTGTGAAGCTTATGTATGTAGCAGAGAAGTTTAGCCTACCTATAGGCATGCTTAAGAGTTACTTCTGGAGCACCTCTTTTTTTACTCAGATGTGGCCTCTCTCTTTCTAAGACCAACTCTGCAAGTGAAATCATTGCCTTCCCCACTATATGGGACATGACGTCCAGGGGTGAAAGTTTCCCTGGCAGCATGGGAGATGACTCCCAGGGATGAGCCTGGCCCTGGCACCATGGGGTCAACAATGCTATTCTGACCAAAAAGGGGAAAAGAAGTGTATCAAATAAGGTGTCAGTGACTGAGACAGTTCAAATAGAGTCAAGAGGGTGCTCTGGAGGTCACTCTTATATATGCTTCAGTTAGACATTGCTACCTATCAGCTTGCCAAACCACAACCAAAACCATTCCTGCCAATCCTAAAGAAAATCTAGGGCAATATGTAATATTCTACAAAGTTTCCATGCACTAGGGTAACTTTCCAGAAACCTAAATCTCCAGATGGGTCCTTAGCCCAGGTAAGTCCTGAAATGCAGAGGGGACAGCCTCTCCAGAACATCAACTAGTTCCATCTCCCTATTACTGACAACCCCTTCCAACATGAAGAAGAACGGGCATAGCCCAAATACCCCTAAAAAGTGGGAGAAAGATCAAAGGTAATGGAGGAGTTATACAGAGAAGGTAGGGTTTAACAAATGAGTATGATTGCTGAATCATTATATTGACATTTCTTTTAGTCTTCAGTATCTTAGAGCAGCTAGAAATAAAAACCTAAAATGGTAGAATTGTGACCCATACCAAATTCTGCAATCTGTTCTACAACTAATTGTTGCACCGCCCTTTGAAATTTATCGCTTTTTTGTATGTAAGTTATTTTTTACAAAACAGAAAAAAAATCGATTGCAATGCTAAATGCACAGCTATATGATGACCCTGAACCACTGATTATACACTCTGGATGATTACATGGTATGTGAATATAAAATATATATCAAGAAACTAAAAATTTTAAAAAAGGAAATCTGAATAAAATGTGGACTTTAGTTAATAATAATATATCGATATTTGTTCATTAATTGTGACAAATGTCCATATGAACTTAGGATGTTAATAATAAGGGGAACTGGATATGGAGTATCTGAAAACTCTCTGTAGTATCTTTGCACTTTTGCTGTAAATCTAAAGCTATTCTAAAATAAAAAAGACACTGTCCTACACTCAAGACACTGAGCTTATAGTAGTACATCATGTGATTTAATACACTTTTTTTTTCTTCTTTCTTTGCATAGGCAGGTACCAGGAAACAAACCTGGGTCTCCAGTATGGCAGGCGAGAACTCTGTCTGCTGAGCCACCGTGGCCCACGCCACATCATGTGATTTAGCAGGCTCTATAACTGAGTATGTGTAAAACCCTATAGGAGCAAGGTGGAAGGAAAGGGTAGCTTTGTTAAGTTAGGGGTGGGGAAGGAGGTTAGGAAAGGCTTTATAAAAAGAGAAGACCGCAACAGGAAGGTGAAGGATGGATAGGAATTCTCCAGGCAAAATAAGAGTAAGAAAGCACAAAGAAGGAAAAATCACAGAGGACTGAGCATGTACAGTAAGGCTGAAGAACAGACATTGCAAGAGTGGCTTACATGGAAGGAAGAATCCACACCAAACTGGCAGAGGGATCAAAAAGGACCAGACAGCAAGGGCCAGTAATGCCAGGTGCTGCAGAGCTAGGTTTTAAGCAAGAGAACCTTGTTGATAAACACACAGCCAACCGAGACACACTGCCTGGGATCAAAGAAATCCTGGCCCTGCCACTTATTGCCTCTGTAGCCTGTATGTGCCTTCACTGCTTGGTGCCTACAGTCTTGAAAATAAGGATAATAATATTGCCTAATTAGGTGATACACATAAGCACTTAGAACTGGGGGTATATAGTAAATGTTCAATAAAAGTTAGCTATATCCAATCAATGTTTTTTTCTTTTTAAAAAAATTTCTTTTATTGAGAAAAATCTTCACACACATGCATACTTTCTATACATGGTGCACAATCGATGGCTCACAATATCATAACATAGTTATGTATTCATCACCATGATCATTTTTAGAACATCTGCATGATTCCAGAAAAATAAACAAACAGGAAAAAGAAAAAACTCATACATATGTACACCTAACCGCTCCCTCTTATTGACCACTAGTGTTTCCATCTATCCAATTTATTTTACCCCCCATTATTTATTTATATCTATATTTTTTACTCATCTGTCCATACCCTGGATATCTTACTGCATCTTATCAGTTGACACATGATTTTTATTTTACTGTTTTTTTCTTTTGTTCCCCTTATTATTTGTTTTAATCCATATTTTTTACTCATCTGTCCATACTGTATATAAAAGGAGCATCAGACACAAGGTTTTCAAAATCACAGTCATACTGCGAAAGCTGTATCATTAAACAATCATCCTAAAGAAACATGGCCACTGGAACACAGCTCTACAGTTTCAGGCACTTCCTTCTAGCCTCTCTAATACACCTTAAACTAAAAAGGGGATATCTATAAAATGCGTAAGAATAACCTCCAGGATAACCTCTCAACTCTGTTTGAAATCTCTCAGCCACTGATGCTTTATTTTGTCCCATTTCTCTCTTCCCCCTTTCGGTGGAGAAGGTTTTCTCAATCCCTTGATGCTGAGTCCCAGTTCATTCTAGGATTTCTGTCCCACATTGCCAGGAAGGTCCACACCCCTGGGAGTCATGTCCCACGTAGACAGGGGGAGGGCGGTGAGTCTGCTTGCTGTGTTGGCTGAGAGAGATAGGTCTGAGCAACAAAAAAGGTTCTCTGGGGATGACTCAGGCCTAAGTTTAAGTAGGCTTAGCCTATGGTTTGTAGGGTTAAGTTTCATATGAACAAACCCAAAGATTGAGGGCTTGGCCTATTGATTTGGTTGTCCTCACTGCTTGCAAGAATATCAGGAATTCTCCAAATGGGGAAGTTGAATTTTCCCCCCTCTCGCCATTCCCCCAAGTGGACTTTGCAAATACTTTTAAATTCACTGTTCAAATCACTCAGCAATTTATGAGGGCATCACACTGAATAAACCTACAAAATCTCATGCCCTATTCAAGGTTTTATGTACTTATGGCGTTCAACTGATATATTAGGAAATGCACTAGACAAAATATAAAGTTTTTACCAAATAAACATTTTTTGCTTTAGTCTCACACATAAGTTAAAGTTTTAAAATATGAATTACCATCTATTTTCAACACCCTGCAATATTGGCATTCATTTGTTCTTCCTCATGCAAACCAATCAATGTTTAAAAAGAGTGCTGGAGGGGGGAAAGGCACCATACAAGCAGGGCAAGAAACAAGAAAACAAGAACTGAAAAATTCTCCTCTGTTAAACAAAACTTAAGCTAGAGGTCCAGATAAAGCTGAACTGAATGTCAAAGAACAGATAGACAACAAATTTATCCAGCAAGAAAACCCTAGGTAAAAGAAGTGCAAGCAATCTCCAGAATAAACTAATTAAGGTAATTAAATGCCTAGACGCCAGCAAAAAATAACAAATCACACTAGGAAAATTGAAGATATGGCCTAGTCAAAGGAACAAACCAACACTTCAAATGATATACAGGAGCTGAAACAATTAATTCAGAATATACAAATAGACATGGATAACCTCATCAAAAACCAAATCAATGAATTGAGGGAGGATATAAAGAAGGCAAGGAATGAACAAAAAGAAGAAATGGAAAGTCTGAAAAAACAAATCACAGAACTCATGGGAATGAAAGACAAGGTAGAAGAGATGAGAAAAACAATGGAAACTTACAATAGTAGATTTCAAGAAACAGAACATAGGATTAGTAACTGGAGGATGGAACATCTGAAATCCGACAAGAAAAAGAAAATATAGGGAAAAAAATGGAAAAATATGAGCAGGGACTCAGGGAATTGAAAGACAATATGAAGCACACGAATATACGTGTTGTGGGTATCCCAGAAGGAGAAGAGAAGGGAAAAGGAGGAGAAAAACTAATGGAGGAAATTATCACTGAAAATTTCCCAACTCTTATGAAAGACTTAAAATTACAGATCCAAGAAGTGCAGCATACCCCAAAGAGAATAGCTCCAAACAGACATACTCCAAGACATTTCCTAATCAGAATGTCAGAGG